>WNWK01004601.1:0-136717 GCA_009830355.1 Cherax destructor | reverse complement strand
CCAGAGACCAGAGTAGCACACCCTTCTCTCACGAGAGCTGGGTGGCGAATGAAATTTGTGAGAAATGTACATTGTTTGGTGAACGACATTACTGTACCAGTGGATGTGGAGTGGTAATGGCTTGGAGCTTTTATCATATTGGAGTGGACAGATATGTGGTACACGGGACAGGATACAGTGGTGATTTACGCTATCTGTTTTATATATTGTACATCCATCCTGATGTAATAGGGTCATACGTAGGTTGTTGGATAATGATTCTGGTTAAATGTAATAGGTGCATATAATTGTATGCACATAGTGATTGGCGGGGATAGGGACTTTATTGTTCTTTAATTGTTTTACTGGAGATTGATTATCTGTATGTTTTGTATTGATTTTGTAATTATTTGCTTTAGTGATTGCGGTCACAGTTATTTATGGATATGTTTTGTAATTCTGTTTAAAACCAATAAAATGTAAAAAAAATTGACGTGTGGGTTGTTTCTTGCACTAAACCCTTTGTGTAGCCTTTCTTTTTGAAGGTAATTATCTCAGTCTCTCGTAGTTACCCTTCTTAACTACCTTATTCTCTCGTAGTTATTTTTCCTAACTACCTTACTCTCTCTTAGACACCCTTGTTAACCACATCACCCCCTTGTAGTTACCTTCCCTAACTACCCAACTCTCTCACTCGTAACTTTCTCGCTCTCGTATAACTAAATCACTCGTAGTTATCTATAAAATAAGTTACTATCAAACTGGCAATAAATGTAATTTATATTTGGGTTATTTTTTTTTTATATTTTATTTATAAAACACATACAGGTACATTAACAACAAACTTTGCAACACTATACAAAACATTAACATTATATAGTGACAATGATACAAAGAAAATTCGTATCTGAGACCACTCCACTTGTGATTTCTGAACATAACCACTTAAAAACTAACTTCATACAGTTAAAATATAAAACCCTGTTTTATACAAATACAACACGACCACAGGCCACTATATCCAATAATTTGTGAACTAAATACCTCTACATAAAACATATATGCATAAATATTTGAATACCTCTAACCTAAGAGGCCATAGGCATTAAGACTGCCATTTTAATTATGTTTAAAACTGTGCTTTACTGTAACATTACATAATAGCAATTATTCAAGTCTTATCTGATACCACTCAAGTTGTGATTATTATCCAACATATAAAGGAATAACCATCTAAATGATGGGGATTCCATCAAGACTCATAACACATATCACTTGTCACATATCACTTGACAAGGCCAACTCAATTTCCTTCCCCCATCCCTATTAGACTACTCCTATCACTGAATACAAGCACGTATCTAACCGAGGCATATATCACCATAACAACATACAATAATTCATAAACAAACACACAAAAAATAAGAACTAAGTACTGCTATACATAATCTATGTACTATGATGATACCTTAATCCTCATACAAATTTTTCCCAAATAATACCCATACAATAAGATCGTTAGCATCATTAATTCCAAAAGCTATACAAAACAGTACAGATTACTTTCACATTGCCTAACGACAATGATATGATGTATATGAAACGGAGCTATACAATAACATTATACAATGACAATGATAATGTAAAAAACCTTTCTGATACCACTAATCTTGTGGTAATATTACAATAACTCCACAACAAATTTTAATTACCTATTTTGAGAGTATGATAAGAAACAAATATGTACTATTTGAGAACAATATTAACATGATCCGTACAGCGTCAGGGAACTATACCTTCCTGTCTCATAAAACAAACATCAATTACCATGCTCCAACACTTCAGAAAGCCCCCTTGTGCGTACTCCTTTCCCTTGAACCTGGTCTTTGTCCGTCATTACGTAAACAAGTCCAAATGTTCATCCTGTCATCCTCTCATACCTATTCAACACCTTTCCGCGTCAGCTGTCTTTTCCCCGTTGCTCAATAACAAGCATTCTCGTCGCCAGTCGACCCCCTCAACATTACACTACTATGCACCCTAAAACCTCATTCAACACAACATCGACCCCCTAACTACTCTGTCTTCCAAAGAATCCAGTCCTTTCCAGCTCTACTCTGCATCACCGTAATAACTTTGCTTACTGTTAATGTCCTATATCCCTCAGAAAAACTTGATACCATTTATCTCCATACAATAGCCTATTCCTACACATTGAGCGATACACATGAGCCGCTAAGGCTTTCACCCTACAGTTCCCTCCTCTCTCATTCCCCATGATACATACAAGAAATCCGCAATTACATACATAATTGCCCTCCCCACCTCTCGATACTCCCCAACATCAAAGCTTAAAGCCCGTAAGGTCGAAATTTTTCTCCCCACCAATCCAATCACCCTTGACAACCATAGCCTCACCCCCTCTAAAGATCACAAAATATACAGCATGATATGCTGTCTCCTCATCTCCGCACCTCTGACATTCATTCGTACCCACCAACCCCATCCTATATAATTCAGACCTCGATGCCAATATACCTAATAGAAATCTGTAAACCACCCCCCGTACCTTAGGCAATAAACGGATCTTCCGGGAACCTACCCTAAATCCCCCTCCAATCATAAACTGGAAAATTTCCCGCTGACCCTGTACCACCCCACCCTTTTCACTCCCCGTCCCCAACCTGCCCACCTTTGCCCTTTTAGGCTCCCTCATTGCCAATAACTGTCTAGCCATGTCCTCACACCCCCCGCAGGTCCCTCCACTCCACCACTTCCGTACATCCTCCATGACCGCTCCTACTGTTGACCTCTCACCCCACCCTTCCTTAAAACACTGTTTCACATAAACTGCTTTCACACGATGTTCCAAAGAAATGAGGCCCAACCCCCTCTTGACACTCATCATGACAACTTCCTTTCAAACCACGGCCGCCCATACCCCACACATACCGTAACACTTTCTTTTGTAATTCCCTGATGTCGACCATCCTTAAAGGATACACCGCAGCTACATGCCACCCTTACTGTATACAAGTGTGTTCACCACCACCACACGTTGCAACAGCGTAACATCCCCTGCCCTCCAACCCCTCATTCTACCCAAAGCCCTACCCACCACCTTCTCAGAATTCACCTGCCTGGCCCCTCTCACATCTGCCATATACACAATTCCACAGATCTTTATTCTATCCACAAACATTCCATCCATACACCTTCCCCAAGCCCCCACCCACGTACCCACCTCCAATAACTTAGACTTGGCTCCATTAACCCTCATTCCCGTCGCTGCTCCAAAGACCTCTATAATCGTCCCACATTAACCAGCCCTTCTGTTCCACCCACAATACAGTGGTATCATCCACATACCCCACGATGCCCACACTACTCACCCCCTCTTCCCTCTCTCCCCTCTCTCCTACTCCTTCCTCTATTAACCTATAAAGGGATCCTGATGCACGCGAAAAGGATCTGAGATATGGGACACCCCTGTCTCAGACCCTTTCCATCACCACCTGTTTCCCCAACTTACCATTCACCTGTACACACACCTTCGCAGAACTATACAATGTCTCAACCCATCCAGCAATTTCCTCCCCAAAACCTTGACTCTCAATATAATTCCCAACATGCTTCTATTCACACAATCATATGCTTCCTTCCAATCTATTCCCAAGACACCCTCCTGTCCTACCTTCAATAAAATCCCGATTCTCCCATGTCCTACACTCATACTTCTTCCAGGTATACCAAACTGCCCCTGATGTATGACTTTGTCAAGCACCTTTTTCATTCTATTCCCTAAAATTTTTGCGAAGATTTTATAATCTCCACACATGAGGGATATCGCCCTGTAATTCCCAAGGTTCTCCCCCTCCTTTCGGCACCAGAACAACTACCCCCGTCCCCTGCGTCTCCCTAACCTACCCCATCCTTCATACAATTAAACAAATGCACTAAACATTTCTCAACGTTTCCCAATGCACTACATAGAAATCATTCGGTATCCTGTCTAACCCTGGTGCCTTCCCTAGACTTAATCTAGACACTGCCTCCCCCACTTCCTCCTCACCCAACTCCTTACGGTCTTCTCCCCAAACGACACAGGATCCCTTCCCGGGACCTCCCGGCACTACCCGTCCCACACTCAATGATAATTCTCCCAAACCAATGATCGGATAAATTGCTTATGCCATCCGTTGTCCTGAGCACCTGTCCCACTTCATATCCTCCCACCCTTGTCACACCTCAATCCCCATAATCGTGTTACCCCTCTGCCTATCTCTAAACCTCCTCAACACGCAACCTGACGGTCTATCTCCCCACAACGCCTCCTCAATACCTCCTCTTACTCTGATCGCATCAAAACGATCATTTTGAATATCCCTCAACCTTCCCCTTAACCCCTCTATTTCCCCATACCTACCAACCCCACCCTCATAGCATTCATTAAGCTGACCCTCCAAATATTTCTGAAGACCAAACTTCCACCTTGCCTCATCTCTTCCTTGATTCCTATAAAAGTCCCTTATTCCCTCCTTTGCACTTTTTTCCCACCAGCCCAAAAAATCTTTCTCCCTTACCTCTGCTCCTTCTAACCAGAAGGACCCCCACCATTCCTCAAACGACCTCCCCTCCCCCGCCAGCAAACGCACATTCAACTTCCAATAACCATTGTACCTTCGGACCATTCCATCCCACTCCACCTCTACTAATACACCACGATGGTCAGAAAAAACAATATCAAGCTTTGCACCCTCCCCACTGTAACGTCTCTTGTTGCATAAACACGATCCAACCGGCTGCATAGCCTCTCCTCACAAAAGTATGCTCCACCCTCCACCCATCACCCCGTACCACATCGAACACTCCCACCTCCCTCAGTAAAACACGCAACGTCCCTAATTCACAACCCGCCCCTCTAGGTTCTACATCTTTTTTCCTGATTATACAATTCCAATCCCCACCCATCAGAGTAATCATAGGCAAACCCCGTAAATGATATGTCAAAACCTCCCTTACAAATTCATCCTTTACACGTCGATTATTGTCAGCTGGCATATATATTCCCATGAAACATACCCGAATGTCGCCCCAATGCCCATCCACCCTCACCACTCTCCCTCCCCCCTCCTCCCAAGCTAACAACCGAAAGGGACTGGACTCCTTCACCCCCACAGCCACCCCACCCTTTAATTTCCCCGAGTTACCTGCATACACCTCATAACCTTTCAATCTCAACTCTCGACCACACCTAAAATTATGTTCTTGTATAAAAATTACATCTACGTCATATCGTCTTAACACTACCTCCACCCACCTACGTTTAATTTCTGCCCTTAGGCCATTCACATTAATCGTTAAACACTTGAATACGCCAAAGGGGGATTTCCTCTGTGCTTCTGCGGGCGGGCCGTGGCACCCTTCCCTAAACCTTTATCTCTAACACTCCTCACTCCCTGATCCCATACCCTCACCTGTGCCCCCACCTTCCCCTTCCGTGCCATCTCTACATATGTTTTCTTACCTGTACGCTGGCCAGGTGTGAGGACATCATCATCTGACACCTCTCCTGCCCTCTTTCTTGATTCCTCCCCTACCTCCATTACATCCGTGTCCCCATCCCTATGCACATCAGCCTCCACTTCCTGCACCTGCAACCTGTCTTCCCCAGCTTCTGGCACGTTCACGTCCTGGTTAAGCCTACCCTCCTCCACCTGTAAGTGTCCTTCAACTCCAGAGGAAATCACCTCCGGATCTTCCAGAAACGTTCGCAACATCTCTTGCAATGGTTGCGATAGGTCCACCTGGAGGTCACCCACCTCCACCAAATCCCCAGACTCATTATCTTTTCCAGGCCCATCGATTGTTGGAGCTTTCAACTCCTCAGGGGACGTTACACAACTTTCCCCCACACCTTTCCCCACTTCTGCCCCACTGGCCTTTCCCAGTCTCCTTCCACAATCTCAGGTGTTGACTCCTCCAAGGGGTTATGCATCACAGGTACCTGTGTAACCATTGGTCTTGGGGCCATGATGGTGGGACACCCCGCCGCCATGTGATCATATTCCCCACACATACGACATGTCCTACGCTGTCCCGCGTAGGTAACAAACACCTGCGTCCTAAAGGCCTCCAGCAGTACATAGGACGGTATAGGCCTTTTCAAAGTCATTTTCAATGTGAAGGAACCTTCTGGCAACCCAGCATATATTCCTTCAGTCCACCTTCCCATAGTCGTAGAATGCACCACACCATACCTTTCAAAGGCCTCACTGACATCCAATCCAATGGCCTCAAATGGCACATTACGGACCTTCACAAAGGTGTAATGTTTAGAGGCATCCCTGAGCCGGACTTCTATCCCAGTGTTGACAGTGAGGTGCTTCTCCTGGTACCTCTCCACAGTTTTTTCATAAGCCTCCACTGTACCAAACTTCACGAAGATCCTCGTCGAACCATTTAATGCAATGCCATATAGGTCTTCATGACAAATACAAAAAGTGTCACGGATTATCGCCGGCAGCAACACTGAAGCGTTAGCTGGGTAAATGGCTCCCTTAAGAAGCTCCACACACCGTGTTGCTCCTCCTCCGAACACTGGTCGCCATCTTGGAGAAAATCGGAAGTTGCGCAAAGACTGGACCAGGAGCAACTGCGCAGCACAACCTCTCGGCCCGTGAGCGAAGAGGTCAATGTTGGGTTATTAAGCCAACTTCTCGCCTTCTATAACTCATTATACACTCCATTCACCATCTATAACAGGTCTGTTATTTTGTTTCACGGTAAATTCTATATTTTAAGGACATAAATTTTCCTGTTTATTGTCTCATTTAGTCGCCATAAACGTGTAAATATAAGGACATAAATTAATTGGCGATTTTTTATTATTGTTTATTGACCATTGTAGGACGCTGTGGTGTACTCAGGATTTTAGCAATGGGGGAGGGGGTTAAGCCAGGATTTCAGTGACGGGGAGGGGGTTAAGCCAGGATTTCAGTGACGGGGAGGGGACTTAAGCCTGGATTTCATTGATGGGGAGGGGGCTTAAGCCAGGATTTCAGTCAGGGGGAAACTTAAACCATGATTTCAGTCAGGGGAAGACTTAAGTCAGGATTACAGTCATTGGGGAGGGGCTTAAGCCAGGATCTCAGTCAGGGGGGAGGGGTACACATTACTTCATTAACACGGAAAACGGAAACTTACGCAACTCAACACCCAGGATGCTGCATCTCATCTTCCCTCGCGTGACCTGCTTTCAGCGTCCCCTGACCTCTGCGTCCCCTGACCTCTGCCTTCCTTGATCTCGGCTTCCCCTGAACTCCGTGTCACCTGACATTTGCGTCTCTGACTTCCCTGTTCCCATATCTGACTTTGGGATTCTGTGTGCTTTACTAAGCAGTGTTTATGTGCTATTCTAAGTATTTGTTAAATCCCCAATGATGGCGAAACGTCGTTAATTACAAGATTCACTCTGACTCACGAAATCATAATGACACGATTGCAAATAAACCATACCACGGGTGGGGTTCGAATCCGCGGTCAGAGAGTCTCAAACTCCAGACCGTCGCTGGCCTTCGAAAACAAGTATAGAGAAGAATGTGTTCTTTGAAATGATGGTAAATGGTCAGTGACACGAGACAGCGGCTGTGGGGACTCTCTTGAAAAGTTAAATATAACCATTGGAAGAATTTAAAAATATGTTTGTTGAATGTTGAATTTGGTGTGTCCCATCGTCTCCCCTTTATCTCTTTCTCTCTCTCCCTCTTTCCCCTCTACCATCCTGTCTTCCCCTTGTACATGAATGGTATACAATACCGACAAAATGGACATCTACATAACCTTCTCCACGGATACTACCACTACCACTAATCCATCCCTTGGGTATGACCTACTTCCACTGGGGAATCCCGCCTACCAGTGACTCTGCCCTCGCCTGCTACCCGTCCTCTTCCACCTGGCGCCAATATACAAGCGCTAGCCTTCTTGCCTGTGCTCACAGGAGTGCAAAGGACAAGTGAAGCAGTTGCAGCAGCAACACACACAGCAAGAGGCATTCTTGAGCTTCCCCAGTGCTCGAGGTTAATGCCCAAAGCTGGGGTGTGGCTCTAAAAGGATCTTGTAGTGCTTGCTGCCTTTGCACCTCCTGACATCATCTTCGAGCCCAGTGTGGGTGGGGTTTGTGGCAGCCCAAGGTGCTTAGCTTCTCCCTTCGAGCCCTGTGGGGGCGGGGAATGGGGCTAGGCCTATGGACAGCTAGTCCCAGAAGATGAGGAGGTACTTGTACCTCCTCTCATGGCAGACATTGGTTTGAGACACTCCCTCGACAGGGAGCCAAGACCGGGCCACCTCTTGGAAAAGGCCCGGGCCGGGCGATCATACCGGCGAATCTACAAAGACGAATTGCCTGTGTTCCAGAATCTTCACGACTACGGTGTATATAATTTTTTTATCTTCCATTTATGTCCTTGAATTTGTATTGATAAAGCCACTGGAGGGCGAAACGTCTACAATAAAGATACCCAGATGTTGTACATGTGTCTAAATTTTCAACTTTTTCTTCCCCTTGTTTGTTTTATCTTCCTCCAGTTTTTCTCCCCTCTCCCATCCCTCTCCTTCCCTTTCCTCTCCTCCCTACCTTCCTCTTCTTCTTCTTAAGATGATCTTCCCTCACCCCTCCTCTCTGTTTTGCTTATGGGGTTTGAAGCCTATCGCTTACAGTAGGCTCATCAAGAGTGCACGTAATTTTTTCACCTCCCGTCTGGAATACATTAATCCCTAAAATAGGGATTAAGGTAAACACTCGACATATATACACTAAGAAAAATGCATATCCATCACTCCTCTCTTCCCCTCCCGATCCCTCACCTCTTCCCCTCCAGATCCCTCACCTCTTCCCCTCCCGATCCCTCACCTCTTCCCCTCCCGATCCCTCACCTATTCCCCTCCCGATCCCTCACCTCTTCCCCTCCCGATCCCTCACGTCTCGCCACAAGCGATCGAAGGATCCGCCGCTCCACTGCCCTCCAATGGCGTCTTATCTACGTAATTAATTACACGCGTGGGATAATCGTGTCGTGTGGGTTGCCCTTGTGAGGGGCGGCTGAAGGGTGAAGAGTGGCCTCTTCCTACCTAAGTTAGGTGACTCCCAGGGGAGGATACAATCAATCATCACTCTCCCCTTAGCTTTTTTCCTTTCCAGAGGTGCGCAGACATCACAGACAACGTTTCGCTTAGAAACCCAGCTTTTTCAAGCTTATTAGTAAACATTTAGACATCATTATTGCCGAAAAGGGTCGGCAGTGTTAGCAATATACATACCCATGTGTTGCATATGTGTTTTATTCATCAGCTGATCGGTATGAAATACCATTAACATGACGGTATTTTTCAAACCATACCACGGGTGGGGTTCGAATCCGCGGTCAGAGAGTCTCTTTTATTAGTCACTGAAGTGTTGCATTCCCACTCATCCTTCACAGTGGAAGCACTGAAAATCTCACCTTCAGAACACTAATATAAGAACATAAGAAAGGAACACTGCAGCAGGTCTCCTGGCCCATGCTAGGCAAGTCTTACTCACCTACTGGCCCAAGCCAGTCAAGTCTAAATATGACTAAATGAATTAAAGGGAGCTAAGAAGCTGTGAAGTAAACTACAATGTCTCATTACTATTAAATAACAAACAAAAAAAAGCACCACAATACCGTGACTGGAACCAGCACATATAAGGAGCTTAAGACGACGTTTCGGTCCGACTTGGACCATTTACAAAGCCACACTGGCTTTGTAAATGCGGGTTATTTGTGTAATGTCTCATTACAGCGGGATGGGGAAGGGGGGAGGAATATGTCTATAAACTGCAAGAGCTATGAAGGAGCTTTCAAAAATTCCACACCAGGTAAAACTTGTGCATATGCAGAGAAAATTCCATGTTGCTGGCGCTGACGGCAGCAGAGACACAGCTGGGGAAGGTCATCCCACACACAGCTGGGGAAGTTCAACCCATACACAGCTGGGGAAGGTCATCCCACACACAGCTGGGGAAGGTCATCCCACACACCGTTTGGGAAGGTCATCCCACACACAGCTAGTGAAGGTCATCCCAAACGGCTCTGCATCAACGATAAACCAACTTGGTCAAACGTAACTGATTTACCCATAAATTAGATACACGTGCAACACTTGGGTATCTCTATTGATAAAGATACTCAAGTGTTGCACATGTCTTATCAACTTGTCGGTTCTCCGAACTATTCATTTATGATTTAACTCCAGCCAGATGTCTGGTCTTCAAGAGTTTATTCGTTAATACATAATCCAGGAAACTGCTCTCGTTGTACACTTCACTATAACTCATATGACTTAGATTAAGTTGTAATAAACGACTGTCAATGAATAAACAGATAGACTGGAGGCTCGAACCGTCGTGCCGATATTAACAGGTCGAGCGTCATACTCTATTTGAAATTTATCATCACGGGAGTGCTAAACCCATAAGGATTATACAGAGCCCGTGGAAGAATGGGATGTGGAAGGTATTCAGACACTATTCAGGAACTAGAGCACAGATCCAGTTCCCTGAATCAAGAGCCCCTCACCAGCCACCCTATTAGAAGTCCGGCAACCCAAGCGGTAGAGCGCTGGTTTAGAAAAACCACGTAAGCAAACACCAGGACATATTTATCAGAAAACGTTTCGGTCCTGGGACCTTGATCACTTGTCGATATTAATTACTAATTTGCATACCATCTTTCTGCTTACGTTTATTTCTTCTCTTCTTGAAACATGTATTGTCTATTATCAAACTTCACGTAGTAACGTCAAAGTACATCAAAGTGCGTCAAAGTACGTCAAAGTGCATCAAAGTACATCAAAGTACGTAAAAATACATCAAAGTTACGTCAAAATACTTTCCTTGAAGGGCTGCACTTGCTACAAGAGCATTATGACACTGTGGTAATAACGGGAGTTTGTTTTTACGCCTCGAAATGTTTACTAAAAAGACAACACTCAACTGTATGGAATAAATTGTAAAGGAAAAATAGTCCTCTCTAACGAGGGAAATAAATAACATGGTAAGTTTATGAAGCTAAATGGTCGAAATAAAGCAATAATAAACGAGAAGGAAATAACGTTTAGAGCAATACATTCTAGTGATCATTATCAAGTTTTATTGGGACAATGTTTCGCTCTCCAGGAGCTTTGTCAAGCTGTTACCATTGTCAAATTGACTTATGACAATGGTCCAGGTTGGACCGAAACGTCGTTTCAAGTTTCCTCTCAAAAATGTGAGTTGATGGTGAATCTATTTTACTCCAGTTTCAAAACACGTACTCAAATGATAGTTAATTATCAATATAACTCTACGAACGAAAACACTTTTTTTTTTTACGAAGAATTCGTTTAGCGTCAGGGGAAATGGGAGGCATTCAGGTCCAGTCCAAGGAAGGGGAGGTCAGGTCCAATTTCTTGAATCGTGAGCCCCTCACCTGCACCAAGGAACCTTCCTTGAGGGGAAGACATTCTAAATGTATTCAGAGGTGAACAAGATTCCCCTGTCACCTTATAAACAGTTATTCACGCGGGGGCGTTGACCCCCGGAACACCCTAAAGGTATACTCCAAGTATGCGCAACACTTTCACACTCGGGAATAGTCAAATATCAGCCCTGTTTACACTTGTCATGAAACAATGCTTTCAGTGTTACACTGAGTGCCAGATACTACCATTTCTTTATTACTATCACATTTATGGGGAAGTAGAGAAGAATTCTTCCTCCGTAAACCATGCGTGTCGTAAGACGCGACTAAAATGCCGGGAGCAAAAAGCTAGTAACCTCATCTCTTGTATAAATTACTATGTAATAAAAGTAAAAAGTTTTTCTTTTTGAGTCGCCCTGCCTCGGTGGGAGACGGTCGAAACGTTAAAAAAAATGAGAAAGTCATAACGATTGGAGAATGGTAGGCAGATTGAATTCATACGAGGATAGGCCTAATTTCTTTATTTTAATGAGGAGAGATTCGCTAAACCCGTAGGAATAATTAATAAAAGAGTCGGAGGAGCACTAAACCCGTAGGAACCATACATTATTATGGGGGAGGGATGGGAGGCATTTAGACTTAATTCAGGGAACTGGAGCACGGATGCAATTCCCTAGATCAAGAGCCCCCTCACTGGGATCAAGGCTTGGCTTAAGCCCTCTAAAGGGACTAAAGTCAGAAGAATGACTGAGTGGTGTCGCTGGCGTGGTCCTGGGGGACTGAAACCAATGATGAGTGTAAACAATGGCTGTGGTCAATGGTGGACCTACATTTTTGGGTCCCATGAAGCTTGAACTGTTATGGGGTTACCTTGGCAACCAGCAACGGCTAGCCTACATGATATTTTAATAACCTATTAATTTTTATTTTCACTTTTGTATTAAATTACACTTTAAAAAACTCCTCATACAATAGACCCCAAATTTTTAAGCAATGTGGACTGAAGGCGCTTCAGGAGCCCCTCAAGCTTAAGCTTCAGAGATCCGCCCCTGGTGGTGTGAGTGTATTGGTGCTTTGGTATTAAGTATTATAATTAAAACTAAGCGCTAAACGCTAATGTGGTATTCAGTGAAGTTGTCAGTCCCATTTGTGAGACATTTTGTGGCCAGGGCCACAGCAGGACCAAGAGGTGCCACTAGAACTTCAATGGGGTGCCAGGGTGGTCAGTCATTAATTAGGAGTGACCGGAATCGCTGGAGGTCGGGAAGGATCTTCAGAACAATGAAGTGCCTGTGCCTCACTAACTTCACATTGGGGTCACTGGAGCGGAGTGGCCAGTCACTCAAGGAAGACCAGAGGGGAAAGGGCGGATGAAGGACAAGACCTGGAAGGTGAGAGGGGGAAAAGACCTGGAAGGTGAGAGGGGGAAAGACCTGGAAGGTGAGAGGGGGAAAGACCTGAGAGGTGAGAGAGGGGGAAAATACCTGGAAGGTGAGAGGGGGGGAAAATACCTGAAAGGTGCCATGAGAAGGGAAAAGCGTGTATCAGTGGTATCTTTGTAACACACCGACCATATCCCATCAAGGTAGAAGAAACACTTTCACTATCACTCTTGCCAGAGACTAACACGAAGTTTAGGGCAATGTTTGACCGTTTCGTTCACCAGCAACTCTGGTTGACAAAACTTCTCCGTGAAATGCCATCGGGAAGAGGTAAATCAGAGTTCAGGTGACAAGGTTCACAACTGCCATAAATTTAGGTTAATGTAAGTTATATTATTGGAAAACAAGCTCCAAAACCGTATGGGTCGTGTAGCACAAAGCCTCGTCCTGATGTGTGGCTTGGTTTCACTCACGTCGGCTGGAGAAGGGGTTGATTAATAGGGGGTTTAAAACCTATCTGCTACACTAGGGTCAACGAGGCTGCAGGTAACTCACCATCAGACAAGAATATTTGAATCTAAGATAGGGATTTATAAGTAAACTCACCGTATAGGCCGAGGGAGGAAATGGTAATCTCTGTATAAGCTATTTGTTTCCACCAACAATAGTTATATACTGTATATACATACATAGCAGCGGAAAAACATTAAACTTAAGTATTGACATTAAGAATGCTTTCACCATTTAAGTCACTCCGGACTCTTAGAAAAAATAAAAGTAAATAATCAATTTAATCAACCCAAGAGAATAACCATAAAATTAACGGAAAACAAGTGAGCACTATCACACCAAGTTATAGTAAACATCCGTTTAAATTATTATCCAGAGATTATGTAGGGATTTCTTGCAACATTTAACCAAAACTTAAGCGCTAAACCCATCAGGGTCACAGCTCTGCGGGGTAGGGTGTGTAAACTAATATGCTTGATCTGAAACTAGTAATGGAGAGTATAACGGAGGGAGAGTTCGTAAAGGCGGCGAGGAGTGCTAAAGGAAATATAATCAAAGATTGTGTAATATGTTGCTGTCAAAGTCAAAGATTGAGTGTCAAGGCGGAGCCGTCAGCGAGGTGTTACAGTAGTGACATCGGAGGTAAATTCTGGGTGATCGCTGGTAAACATTCCAGTCCAATAGAATATGGCAAACTGAAACCTGACAATTCGTACATAGGAACTGGGCGCCTCTCCATGAGATACCCTTGAGTGAGACGTGCGCCCCCGAGGCGAAGAAGGGAGAGCGTAGTCTCCCAATCACGACTTCGATAAGAAGACCAGGATCCTAAAGTCGGCTTGATGGAATGCAATTTGTTATGAATCAACTCAACGTTGTTAGCAACGGTTGCGAAGGTGGCTAGAGGTGACAGCAAAATCTGAGACTGGAATACCTGAACAATGATTTTTGATAAAAATGCGACAACCAAAGCTGTATACGAAGAACTAGGGGATGAGCGAACTGAATTTGATAGCTTGCGAAGCACGAAAGGAGTTTGACTACCACAGATGAGGTAGGCTTGGAGGCAATACAGATAATAGCTATGGGAATTGCATACAGTTCAGCTGTGAAAGTGCTAGTAGAGTAATAAATGACCGTGCACAACCCTTTCCGGGAATATATAATTATGGGGGAGCGCTAAACCTGTCCGGGGAACAATGCTGCAAACCCGACAGGATTTAGAAGTTTGTGTAAACTGCAACGGCACGAGAATGAGACCGGAAGTGGTTAAGAAAGGAAGAAACTAGGTATTTGAACTCTCGCGCACGGCAGTGGGGAAAGAACATACTCTAACCGTCTGATCCTCCAAGAGGGGGAGAAAATTAGATGCTAGATGAATATAAAGGGAGGAAACTAAGAAGTCCAGAGCAAGTGAAGACAGAGGGAGGGGGGAAGAGACAGTAAGCAGGGGCGACGAACAAATAATGGACTTCTAACTTCCGTTACTATTCTGTATGTAGAAGAATTGTGAAGGTCATGGGAGCGGACAAAATGACAAGCAATGAGCATCACTGCGATCGTTCAAGGTTGCAACATTCGCCTCTGCATAGGTCTTCGACAGGCGAGGAGCACTTACTACGAAATTCCTGATTTAAGGGAGAGGCATCTGAATATCTGGTCGCCATAGTCTAGTTTCGATAAAAATTAGGGCTGAATGCAGTCTTAAGACTTCGACGATCCGCCCACCCACGAAAGATGAGCGAGGGTTTTAAGAGGTTCAGCCGGCTATGGCTGAACCTCTTACGTAATGCAAGATCAAATATCTGACCATATCACGTTCAGAGACGTGAGCCATACAGGTATAGTGGAGTATCGGAAAACAGAACTTCTGTTGAAAGGAATTTGAAGAGTTAGCACCAGAAGATTTAAACCGACGAGCAGTTACCCAATGGGAAACAGCCATCCGGAGTGAGGCTGCTACTAGGACAGTCATCGCCTGCAAACAGAAGATCCCTACAGGGACCTCCAGTGACAACACAGGAGGTAAATTCTGCCTGACCCCTGAGACAGGACAGAGATGAAATTGAAACTGGAGTTTCCAGTTCTCAGCGTCGCTGAGCACTTCATCAGATACCCATGAGCAAGATGTGTCCGATACGTTGGCGGGAGAGAGTAGTCAACACGACAGCGATAACCAGAAACCCAAACAAGGTTCGACAGAATGCAGTTTGTTATGGATCAACTGACCGTGGTTGTCAGCGGTTGCGAAGTTGTCTAGGAGATTACTGCAAGTCAGAGAATGGAATACTATATGAAACGAGGGTCGGTCTCGCTCTCTCCTCCTCCACCACCACCACCACCACCACCACCACCACCACCACCACCAACACAAGTCAGCGACTCGCCGAAACTTTCTTGCGAGTCATTCGCCGAAACTTTCTTGGGAGTCATTAAACAAGTCACCCAGGATGCGATCCACACCAGTCTACCAACACCCAGGTGCCTACCTGCGAGGTGAAAGAGGTAACAGGTGCAAGGAATCACGCCCAATGTTTCTGCCCTTGAGGGGGATCGAACCAAGGGATGCTTCATGCTTGGAGCACTGTACTTAACAGGGAAACTAAGTTAAATCTAGCAGGTCTAATTACAATCTAGGAAAAATCCGAGATCCCTATTTCGGTGATCTTCAGTGCTCAAGTGTACACAAGTAGGTAGTGAACTAAACCTTAAAAGATTAAGCACTTTTAAGAGACGCTGAAATTGGCGAAGGGAAGTCAGTTTCCATTATCAGGAAGCAAGTCTCCAAGCTTCAAATTACTTGTTAACCAGATGTATATACTCTACACCTAAAAAGTACTAAGCAAATAAACTGCCACTAACTCTGCAAGAGTTATAGTGCTGAGTACTTAATTAGAATTCAGTCAACGCTACGAATAACTTCAGTTGTGGCAGTTCATGTCGGGTGTTCTCCGGCTAGAAATTAGTCACGAGGAAGCACTATTTAAGGAGGGGGGGGGGGAAGATGTTAAGGCATTTACTCTAGTCAAGGAATTTAGTAAAAGTTCAGTAACAGACTGGACAAGAGGAAAGGCATTTAAGGCTTTTTTTTTCTTTCTTTGGGGGTCTAGTTATCCCACGAGGGTTTAGTGCTTGGTTTAAAATAAAACATCACTTGCACTTTGCTGTGAAAAATGGTTCTCGCCACAACTTTGTCCAACTAGCCATTAAAAGGTGCGTCAGCCTGTTTTAATAAAGTAATTCCCGAATACTTTAAAAGACTATCAGCTGTAAATAATCAGGTGTTGACTTAAGACCTGAAGCAATATTTTTTTTTATACAACTCCCCCCCATCCCCTCCAATCCAGAGTTGAACTAAAAAGGTTTAGTCTTAAATTACTAGCGAGGGGGGGGGGAGAAGCACTAAACCCGTAAAGCTCACTAGAGCCTAAGAAATCAGGGTTGATGCGAGGAAGACTATTTGACAAGAGCATCTGTCAGTGTTTCCATCACTTAAGTAATTAACTGAGGTACATTTATGGTGATAAAGGAGGGGGTGGGGAGGGGCAATAAACCCTCAGGAGTTTTAACTGAGGCAACGAAGTAGTGTTTAGTTTAAATTCCTTTGATCAAGAACCTTTGAGGCCAAATAGGCTGGTCTACTGTTACTGCACATCACTGGTATAACCAAATCTTTCTCGAAATTAAAACTATATTAAGCTCTACGATTAACTTCCGAGGCATTCCGGATTTTGAGGAAAAAAATTATAACCTTTAAAAAAAAAAAAAAAAAATGCGGGAAGGATAAATAACATTAAAGTATTTAAATCATATATTTTAGGATTCAGAAATTAAAAAGAGCCCGGGGCATTAATAAAAGCAGCTTCGTGGGTTCATACTAGATTACAACAAAAAAATATTTAGTATGATCCGTACGTAGGTGAACTTTTAGAGAAATGGAGTTATCTTACGGTAGAAGACACTACTGTAGACTCTTCGTAATCGTAGGAAGTGTACGTGAAGGTAGGGGTAGATACTATGGTAGCTTCATCGTAGACGGAGAGTACAGTGTTGGGCTCAACGGAAGTGTCATCGTAATCGTGGAAAGTATGTGCAAGGGGAGAGACCACGGTAGAGTCATCGTAGTAGGCTAGTACAGTGCTGGTAGAAGTCACTACAGATTCATCGTAATCGTAGGAAGGAAAAGAATCTGTGGCAGGAGTGGAGATGGCGGCAGCGTCACCGTAATCATAGAAAACCAAGACAGTGGAAAATCCATCCGTTAGTGAAGTAATCATAGAAGTAACCACCTCTTTATGGAGGATTGTGGTGAGAACCGTAACTGTACTAGACACCAGTCGAGCAGGAACTATTATATCCTCTAATCCATCTGTAAAATAAAGGAGCCATGAAACTAAGCAATTACTTTATCAAAACAATATTTAGAGAAGTCCTAAACCCGCAGAAAGAGGGATAAAATGGGTAATAAGAAATTAGGACAATCTTACTTTTAGACTCATGGATACAAATTAAATTGTAAAGTTAATTGCCTAGGGACGCAGAAACGACCTATTTGGAAGGATCGTGCTGTCACTTCGAAGATCAGACTAGTATTCAACCCTCGCCCACCCCCCCTTCGTCATAAGGCCTCGTACACGCTGTTATTATGCATACCTCTCCCTAGAAGCAGGTGGGCGGTATCAGCCACAGTTGTCACTAGTGTCTGCAGCCAGGCGTCTACGTCACTGGCACCGCTACTGTACATCATGCACAAGTCGAAGGCGCAAGAGCCTAAAAAAAAAAAAAAAAGGTCTTTAGAAGAATGCAAATAAACATGCTAATGGAAAAATCTTAGTTTTAACTTAATTACACTGGAATTTGGTTTAAGAGTAATCAAATTTTGTAAATGTAAACGCACCGATATGATGTAGTAGATCAGGGTTGTTTCTTATAACAGGTAGCAGCACTGTCTCGCAACGGGTTTTGTACGCGTCCATTTGGGCAGAGTCAGCACGGCATGGGTTGCCCTGGAGAGATAAAGGATTAATTAGCCGAAAGAAATTTTTTTTCTTATTAAACCAAGTGTTAGTCAGTCATACGTACGATTGCTGGACAATCTGCAATAGTTCCGTCATGGCTGCAATCATGGTTTGTTTGATCTTTTGTCTAGGGGAGAAAAAAAATATAGTATTAGATCAGTTTAAATTACTGAAGATTTTTATATAAGTTATATTTTTTTAATCATTCAATAAGCCATACTAAACCTTCCAAGTAAGAGGGAATTCTTGGGGATAGGCGTCCAGTTCGTGGACGATTGAGAAGCGGTCTGTGAAGTCATCGTGGAGGTAGAAATTGAAGTGGCCACATAGTCCGTTGAGGTTTCCAGTATGGCTAGGGTGAGCCCATATGTCTAGTCTATGATGGCAGTGATGCAGCTGTTGAGCAAATTTTGTAAGAAAAAATTAAAGCATTCCAGTCATGAAATACCAAACTATGAGAAACTACAAACATCGAAGACTTGCCACTAGCCAAGACGACCCAACGAGGATTACGCAGTTCCTCCTCCGCCAGGCCAATACTGGTCGAGGACCATCCCAAGACAAAACATTATGGATCCCACTTTCCGGCACGGTGTATGGAGAACCGTTTACCATAAGCTAAAATAGGAAGAGTAAGAGCAGCAATAAAAAGAATTCATTGCAAAGTTTAAAAGAAACCCGTGGCAGCGAAAATACTTTGAAGATGTTAACTGCAAAGTAAAAATCACGAGCTGATTTTTTTTATTCTGCCTAAAAAAGGTATTTTAGTATTTAAAACCTAAAATAACTAGTGCCGTGTAAATTAGTTCATACTTACGTCGAATACTGAATCAGCATAGAGAGTAATTATGGTGTTTGGGTCGTTTCTGAAAGTAGTAGTCTTCATGCAGGACGCACATCCCCAGCAGCGACCGAAATCACTAAAGACAGCAATGTCAGGAGTGAAGGTGAAGTCGTTCTGGGCGATGGTGTAGTTACATGCGCCATGCCAGTCGTATGTATGGTTGTCGAATGTCACCAAGTGCGGGTCGTTGTATACTGTACACATGCTACCTGTAAATGAATGGTTCAGAGAACCGACAAGTTGATAAATTAAGACCGATTACCTCAAACTCTTCCTGATCTTAAAGACTCTCCTTCGTATGGACTGATGAAGCCATTGTGTGGCTTCAAGTTTCCTCAATAAAGATACCAAAGTGTTGCATATGTGTAATTTATCAACATACTACCTGTGGAAGTAATGAAGTCACTCACGTATTTATGAATTTAAGTGAATATAATACAGATCCACGAAAAGAAGAAATCTTACAACAATCTCTGACGCGCTCCAAGAAGTGCCATTCTCCGCCCTTACAGACTAGCGGTAAGCAGGTGGGCATTTCGTAACCTTCCGGATACAGGACCCCGTCCAATTCACAACCTGCATTATTATTATAATCAAATAGAAGCGCTAAACCACAGGGGTTATACAGCGCTGCTTCACAACCTGCAGAAATACTTTCTATAGTAAAACTTTAATGCTTTAAGAATCTTAACCAAAAATCTAAGTCAGAACCAAGGCTTTTTTTTTTTTTTATTTTATACTTAAAAAGTCCAAGTCAAAAACTTTTTAATCGAGAAGAAAAATCTTTTCTAAATTACTAAGTATTCAGATTTAAGAATTTAAAATTTAAAGTTCAAAGAATCTTATAGGGTTTAAAAAAAACTATACTTACAGCTGGTGTTCCCGGGTTTGCCTATGTATCTTTTTTCAAATTTTCCGTCATTACAAATTAGCTGAAAGCAACAGCGTGGTAGAGTCAGGGCTGGTTTCCCGTGTTTAATTTTAACAGAGCCAAAGCAACAAGGACGGTGGAGTGGCTTAAGAAGTTCTTCCTTTATAACTGCCAATAAGAGGAAAATTATAAACAATAATTTTAAAGAAACTAAGCAGATATGAAAATATTCAAAACTTAACTTACCTCCACTTTCAACGAAAGAAAGTAGAGTCAGCAGTGACACTACCAGGGAAGTGCGCAAAATCATCCTGATTCTGAAATCAGAAATAATGGAATATTGAAGTGTATACAAAAAATACTAATCCAACTATATAATCTGAACCAGTATAATGTTGATATATTACATATTAAGAAAAAAAAAAAAACTTAATCAGGCCTCATTGAGAAAAGGAAGTACAACAGTTTCCAAGGTATAGCTTAAATCTCTACAACAGCACCAAAAAATCCCCTAAATAATCAGTTTGAGTAATAAACATTATATGTTACTCTCTTTGGAATGACGTCTCTCCACAGCTCCTGGCACAACACTGATCCCCCAGCCACCAAACATCTAGGTTTATTAACTCGCTTTGAGTTGTCATTGGCTCAGACGATCCCAACACCAGTTTTTGATTGGCTTAGAATTTCCACTTAAACAAGCAAGCAGGGTGATAATTTACTCTTGCGCTACGTGGGTGCTCCTTAGTTACAAAACCTAGTATATACACACACACACACACACATAATATATATATATATATATATATATATATATATATATATATATATATATATATTTTATATATATATATATATATATATATATATATATATATATATATATATATATATATATATATATATATATATATATATATATATATATATATATATATATATATATATATATATATATATATATATATATATATATATATATATATATATATATATATATATATATATATATATATATAATATATATATATATATATATATATAATATAATATTGCGTGTGTGTGAATATAAATCGAGAGGTGTGTACTGTATCTTTGTATTTATGCACCGAATGGAGTGTATCTCTTTGTCACCCTTGTTAGCTAAGACGCTGGGCACTGTACATGAAGACCTGTAGTACTTAACAAGGTCAACAAGCATAGCTGGTTGGTGAAATTTGAGCTGGTGCCTGTAAACGAGATTTTCTGGTGAATTTTGAAGGTTGGGTTCTATTTTTTAGGTATCAAACGACTGTCACGGTATGGAATGTGCCGTTTGAGTTGGAACTGGATGTCTTGCGACGTATGGGTGTGCTGTGCCGAGCTCTGATCCCTGGTGGCGACTTGGCAAAACTTCATTTGCATCAACATGGCGGCGACTGGCAGACGGAGGACCAACACTGTTTGTATTGACATGGTGACATGGGCGATACAACCGGCCACGGCGGCTACTGTCCTCCCAACGATTTTGAGAGATGTTTATGGCATTGATACTGTGGATCTATATGGTGTGACTAGAGTCTTTGTTAAGTTACTGACGGCCAAGGTGTATGAGCAGTTAGTTGATAAGCACCAGGATAAAGTCTACACTGTCAATGCTACTCTGCAGGTGAGGCTGAAGGATGTGTCACGTACATATACCTGGGTACGGATGAGGAATGTCCCATTTGAGGCAGACCAGGTGGACATTGGCCGGGTCTTCAATGAGTATGGCGTCGTTCATGTAGCCACCGCAGGAAAGTGGAGTGAGGGGCCCCTTGAGGGTCTCATGGAGGGCTCATATTCCTTGAAGATGTTGCTATGACGACCCATTCCCTCCTATGTAGTTATGCCCAAGTTTCGTACCCAGGTGTATGTGACATACATGTGCCGCATATGTGGGGCTTATGAGCATGTGGCGGCCGATTGCATGTGGAGAGGTGCCCAACGACCTGATGAGGGACCGAGTGGGTCTTGTATGTTGGAGATAAGAAGAGACAAGAATAGCGAGGAACAGGAACAACAACATCCGAGGAAGTGGAGTGAAATCGTGGAGGGCGTGGAGGAGACGTGTCATACTCTACCACCAGCGTCACAGGTGGTAGGGCAAGGAACGGATGGAGACATGGAGAGGGCTTTGGAAGGATGTACAGATATACCTTTAGAGGCAGTGTTGCAGGGTATTCTTGATGACCCTCTGCCAGTGTTGAGTGTGGTGGATGGTGGTGTTTTGTTGGATGGCACCAGGGATGATGTTGGCTTGGAGAGTGTGAGTCTGGAGGTACAGGCATTGGTGTGTAAGCAAGTGAGTGTGGAGGTGCATGAGTGTGAAAGTGGCGAAGTAATGGATGTGGTGGGTGAATCCCGCAAAAGATCGGGTACATTATCTGATAGTGATGACATTTTGATGCCAGCGCAGAGAACATGCAAGAAGCCCTTGGTGAAAGTGGCAAGAAAGGAAAAGGGTGGGTTGCAGGAAAAGGAAGGTGCCAAGGGAGGGAAGTGTGTCAGCAAGGGAGGAGGAAAGGGAAAAAAATGTAATGCTGCTTCCACAGAGGTCAAAAGGTAAACCCTCGCACTTGTTTTCCAGTGTTTGACTATAAATGTAAATGGTTTGAGGGCAGAGGTTAAGCGAACATGGGTTGAGGGGACATTGAGATGTTTTGGTGTGCAAGTGGGGTTTATTCAGGAACATAACTATAGGTATGGAAGAGACTTACGTTTGAAAGGGTACAACGTATATGCTGGGTCATCAGGTCGCTTAAAGGGAGGGGTTGCTGTAGTCATAAAGGTGTCAAGCCCTTTTACATTATTAGCATGGGAGGAGTGTGGGGGGGGACGAATAGTGAGAGTGGATGGGGAATGGGGTGGTGTGAGGGTATGTTTTGTGGGGATATACATGCCAGCAGAGTACTCCAGAAAGGTGAAACTTGACTTTGTGAACGATTATATGGTGTATGCCTTGGGAGGGATGCCAGGGGTAGTGATAGTAGGAGGGGATTTTAATTGTGTGATCTGGAAAAGGGATGTAGAGCCTAGGGGGGTGGGTTGCGAGTTGGGTGTCTTAAGGGATTTATTGGGTAGTGCAGGTTTGAGGGATGTGGTAGGGGGAGGGGGAATGGTTGAGCATACTTTTGTTCGTAAGGGGTATGCGGCCAGATTAGATAGGATTTATGTGTCGGGGCGGGTGGCGACAGGGAGGGTTCAAACGATAGATGTAGGTTTTTTGGATCACAGGGCGGTATTAGTGGATGTGAATTGGGACGGGGTGGTAAAGTGGTACAAAGGGTACTGAAAATTGAATGTCAAGTTGTTGGATGGGGTGGACAGCAAGTCGTGTTTTGGGAAATGGTGAACAGAGTTGTGGGAACAGGGAAAGAGGGAGGAACATTTAGTGGTGTGGTGGGAAACCAAGGCTAAGGTGGGAATACGGGAGTATTATACATGGTTAGGTAGGGAGGATGCGTGTTGGAGGTATGGATTGCAGAAGTATATTGAGGGGTTATTGAATAGTTGCTATGAGCGGGGGGTCCCAAAGAGATGGTAGAGATTAAGGGATTGAAAGAAAGGTTGAGGGATTTATAGAATGAAAGATTTGATGCCTACCGTTTGAAGGCAGGAATGGATGACGTCTTAAGGGGTGATAGGCCTTCTAAGTATGTGTTGGGTAATTGTAGGGCAAGGAGGGATGCAATGACTGTGGAATGTATTGAAGTAGAGGAGGATTTTGAGAGTTATGTACAAGGGCAAAGACTCAGAACAACTGAGGCGATGGGTGTGTATGTGGATAAATGGTTTGAGCGATATATGCGGAGTGTGAGTGGTGGGAAGGGTGGGCGGGGTATCATTATGAAGAGCATACTGGGTAAGTTGGGGGAGGAGGACAGAGAGTGCATGGAGGGACAGATTAGTGAGGAGGAGGTATGGGAGGCGGTGAATGGCTTGAGCAGGGGGAAAGCTCCAGGAATAGATGGAATAGTGAATGACTTTTACAGAGAGCATTGGGACATATTGAGGGAATGTATGGTTCAGCTTCTCAATCGAATGAAGCGAGAGGGATGTATGGGGCATGAACAGGGACTGGGGGTGGTGGTGTTGGTCAAGAAAGGGAAGAAAGGAGACACAATGGGTAATTACAGACCTCTAGCGATGATGAATGCGGATTACAAGATTTTTGCGAAAGTATTGGGGAATAGGTTAAAACGTGTTAGGTCGAGTGATTGTGGAAGGGCAGTGTGGGATACTGGGTAGAAGTATGATTAGGGGGCATGAAAGAATAAAGGATTATATAGACAGCAGTGTAGAAGGTGGGGTACTGGCGCTGGATTGGAAAAGCGCATATGATAGTGTTGAGAGGGATGTGTTGTATGATATTATTAGAAAACAGGGGTTTGGTGAGGAAGTGGTAAACTGGGTTGAAACTGTGTATAGGGGGGCATGTGTGCGTGTGCAGGTGAATGGTCATGTGGGGAGGGAGGTAAGCATGGGTAGGGGTCTGAGGCAGGGATGTCCCCTGTCACAGACATTATTTGCTTGTATGCAAGACCCGTTTTATAGATTGATCGAGGAAGGGGTAAGGAGGGTGGTTGAGTTTGGGTGTGGGAAGACAGAAATTGTGGGGTATGTTGATGATACCACAGTGTTAGTGGGTAATGAAGAGGGTCTGGCGAATGTAGGGAGAATCTTAAAGTTTTTTTGTGGGGCAACTGGTATGAGGATAAATGGGGCCAAAGCGTGATTGTTGGAGGTGGGGAAGTGGGTAGGCGGGAGATTGGGTGAGGGGTATGGGTGGGTAATTGTGGATAATATAAAAATTTGTGGAATTGTGTATATGTGTGATAGTATGTTGGCTAGGAGAGAGAACTTGGGGAGGATAGTGAAACTTGCCATAGATAGGCTAAAAGGATGGAGGGCGGGGGATCTCACTTTGCAACAGAGGGTGATAGCGGTGAATACTATGATATACAGTAGGATATGGCATGTAGTTTTTCGGTATATTTGGGCATATGGTAAATATTGGCTTAGGAAAGAAGTTGTTAGGAATAGGGTGGACTTGGGTGGACTGGGGCTTATATGGCTAGAGCATAGATTGATGTGTATTTTTGTTAAACGATGTGTAGTGCGATTGGGAGGGGTGGATGGAAAAAGAGTGAGAGAAGTGGTGAGTGAGGTGAGTAAATGGTGGGGGGGGGTAAAGCTTTGGGGCAGTGTTGGGATTTATTGCAGAATTTGATGGTAATAAGGCACCCACATAAGCTAACTGCAAGCGCTTTGGAGAAGATAGGGTGGGGAAGGTCTACAATAGAGGGTGTGGCAGAATATCCTGTGTATGATTGGGGTAATATATGGGGGAGGGCTCAAAGGAATGCGCATACGATCAAAGGATAGGGAATTAATGTACAGATTTTTACATGGTGCGGTGGCATCGAAGGCTTTGTTATATAGTATGGGTATAGTGAAGGAAGGGGATTGTGGAAGATGTGGGATGCAGGAAACGGCACTGCATGTCATATATTTCTGTGAAGGTTTAGGTACTGTGAGGGAGTGGATGGGACGAGTATTAAAAAAACTGGGGGAGGGGGTATCTCAGTATTGAGGGCGATAAGTTTGGATATAGGTGGTTTGTCGCAACAGATGCGGAGGGGCTTAATGTACTTAATGGTAGATTTCGTGTGTGTGTCATGAAGGTTAAAGGAAGCTGGGGTTGGGGAATGCATTAGAGCTGTGGCAGGTAGTATGTATCATACGAAATGTAGGAATAGGGAGGTGTATGGGGGTAGTTGGGGGATGGCTTTCTCGGAAGAGTATAAAAATATGATTCTAAGTGACTTATTGAGAGCGTAGGTGAGTTATGCACAAGGGGGCTTGATACAGGGAGGGTATTGTGGTAGGTATTTGAGGGAGGGGGGATTGTGGAAATATGAGAGAGTTAGGTAGACAGGATTAAATGGGTGGTGAGTGAGTGAGTGGAAGGGGTTGGTGGGGGGGTGAAGAAGACGGTAAACGACATTCTTTTTGTGTTTTTTTGGGGTGACGGGTGACAGAGGCGGGCTGGATGGTGTATGAGTGATGCAGGGTAATATGACAGACTGTTGGCGAAGGATCATAGGGAATATCACTGTCAGGGGAAATGTGAGGATTTACCTTGCATGGGCGGATAGTTTGGCGCAGAGGTAATAAGCACAAGGTGTGCAAGGGGTGTAATGAAGAGGTGTGAATGATATTTGTGGCTTTTGCCATGTCTGATATTCAGTTTTTCCTAGAGATAAAATTGCTTCTGACATAACGAGAATGTGAAATTTTGTGACAGGTGATATTTGCAGGCACGTATAAGCAATTGTGAGTACATATAGATGCTATCTGTAATTTATAATGAGATGAGAATGGTATCATTAAGTTGATAGGGAAGCATGTATTGTTTTATTATAATAAGTGTACATAGTTTGTGAATATATGTGTTGTGGTTTTTGTGTTCTGATTACTTATTTGTAAGGTAATTTGTGGGTCTGATGCGGAGAATTCTGTGGTGTACATTGAAAGACCCACGAAACAGGTTGTGTGTTAAGTAGTGATCACATGTAGGGACAATCCTTTGTGAGGCCAGCATGGTCTAGGGAGGTGTACTCCTCCGATAGGGTATGGTGCATCACGATTGTTTGTATAATAGTTTTTTTTTTCGAAGGTTTGCGTCTTTCGAACTTACATGATATATGTTCATGTCATGGATAGCCTGGACTTTTGGAGGCTAGTTACTGGTGGTTTATATTGTGACACTACAGATTGTAATATTTATGTTCAAGTGTCTGTTAGATGTAGTAAATAAATGTATTATAAGGATTGAGTAGGGTATACGGAAATAAATAATATATTTAGAGGGTGGGGGGGGGAGTGATCTGGAAGTGAGATAGTGCATCTCTATATTATAATTTTTCTTTCTGATTGTCACGAAATGACATTAGTGTTTACCTTATGTTTAGTACTAAGGACCGTTCGTATGAACGTAATGTTAGGGAGGGATTTTTGCCTTGCTTTGGCGTCCTGTTTGTATATGTGGTAATGTAATATGTATTGTAGGTAATGAAGTGTGCACTGTGGTGTGTCCTTAAGGGTGCAAAGTTTTCATTGTTATGTATTGGCATGGATAGTACATCATAATATGGCATGTGTATAATTCTCATGTGTGCGGATCTTCTATGAAGGCACTATAACATGTATTATGTTTTCTTTTAAATAAAATATAAAAAAAAAGTGGGAAAGAGGGCGAGAGGAAGATCTTGGCTGTGGAGCCAGAGTGGCGTATATGGTGTTGGCCGAACATAAACTGCCATCCTTGTTTTAAGAGGCCACGAGTCGTTTATGTCCAATATTCGTAAGGGTCGCGATGGTCATTATTTTTTCCAGCACCTGTCACGTGAGAGGTGGTGATTATGTCGGTGTCATCTCTGATCAGGATTTTCCCTGTGAGTGTTCGTGTTGTGCTGTGTGGCCGGGGTCATCTTAGACGAGGCGGCGCCGCCGTACCAAGTGAATGGTGTGATTACTGCTAATCAGTTGGTGGCGGAGTATGTCACGACTCGTCTGGAGGGAGGCTTTCTGGTAGTGGCCAAGGATGCAGAGGCAGCTCATAGGTTTCTAAACACAGATTTCTGGGACGGGAAGTAATCGGGACATGGAGCTTTGTGTTACACTCTTTCTTGATTTACGAGATACGTTAGTCTATTTATACAACTAGAAATTTGCTAGCTACCGCCTGTGTGTCTCTTAGGCGACGTCCGCAGTGCTTCTGGTTCAGAAGCCTTCTCAAAGATGTATATATATGTATATTACAAACATTTATCTCAAGCAAAAGGAACCTTGAACCTATGAACTTTGGGACAAAGTATGCAGTGCTATCCACACCAAGCCAGACCAGACAAAACTCTGGCGTTCAGCAAACAGACAAAACCTGTGGAAAGAGTTGCTTCATCGCCACTCCTGAATGCACTCTCTCACCAGAGGTTTTCAGAACGATTAACATTACGAAGAAAGAGCAAATTATTTACAAACATTTTATTTCAGGTCAGAGGAGGCTTGAACCTGTTCATCTTGGCACCTTCCTGGTGCCTAGTCAGCTGCACACACAGAGTTTAGTGTAGTCTGGCATGGTGGGTAGAGTGCTGTGTACTTTGTCTCAAAGTTCGCAGGCTGAAGCCACAGCTGGCTTGAGATCAAATGTTTGTAAATAATTTCGCTTGTTCTTCGAAATGTTTACCATATATATATATATATATATATATATATATATATATATATATATATATATATATATATATATATATATATATATATATATTATATATATATATATATATATATAAAGCCTCCGATATTTTCCTAATAAAATTGACATCAATTGACCGTCACTGGTGATTGGCTACCAGCTAAGGTGAAGCACACTGATACTTATCGCTTATTGGCTGCTAAGTTGGAGGTGACAGGACGACACTTAATTCTGATTGGATAGCGAACATATCTGCGGGCGTGGCCTCCCAATGGTGATTAGAGCCTCCGAGGACGTTGCCACAACGCCAGCCTCCAGGACACCATCTTTCTGTACAGACGGCCGCTGGGAGATTGCGTTCTCTTGAAGAGCCTTGGAGCTGGTGAAGGGCTTTTGATTCGAGGAATTGGAGCTGCCACCTTTACGGCTTGAGCACCCACTGACTTTTCAGTGGCTACGAGACTTATTTTCTTATGCTACCTTCAAGAAGAGTGGGGACTTTATGCTGGTAAAGGGCTCTTGATCCAAGGAATTAGAGCTACCCTCTATTTTGATAAGCCTGATTGTTTAAAATTCTTTTTGAAATGTAGGACCATACGGGTTTATTGCTTCACCATAAATATATTAGCGAAAGTAATAATGTAATGATAAAAAGTAAAATAATAGCCACAATAATAATAATAATAATAATAATAATAATAATAATAATAATAAACTATACCACGGGTGGGGTTCGAACCCCCGGTCAGAGAGTCTCAAAACCCGTGGTATGGTTTGTTTGCAATCGTGTCATTACGATTTCGTGAGTCAATAATACTAATAATAATAATAATAATAATAATAATAATAATGATAATAATAGTAAAAACCTGCATGGTAATCTGGGTGGAGGCAGCTTAGAGCTGCTTCACGTGTGGATATCAACATGCACACTGTTGATCTGTCTCGTCTTCATCTGGGCAGATATAGACGCAGTATGCAAAGAAGCCTGGCTCTCAGCGGTGGTCCTGGGGAACGACGGGGAGTGGGCCAGGTGTGGGCTGGGGGGTGGGCCGACGGAGAGGGCTCGAGTCTCGACACTCTTACCCACTCCCTGAAGAATCTTGAATCCTATTTCTTGGAGATTCACGAATCAGGCAACTTCACCCTGAAGACTGTTCTGTGCTTCACCTTCATTTCCCCACTCACCCTTTGCTCCTGTCCACTCATTCCTTCCTTCTCACCCTTCGGCATCATCTCTGCCCTCATTCCCCGTCCTCTTGCACCTCCCCTTCACTCTGTCCCTTTCACCCCTCCCTCACCCCATCTTCCCCTGCCCTCTCCCTCATCCTTACCTTGCGGTAATGATTTTATAACACAAAAACTTATGCAGGAGAGAGGTGCTAAAAGATACCACCAGAGGACTAAGAAAAGACGCAGGAATTCCTTAAAGGACCATCAGAGTACTAGCTGGGTTTTGTGTGTCGGGGGTGGGGGACGGGTTTTGTGTGTCAGGGGGTAGGGGACGGGTTTTGGGTGTCGGGGGTTGGGGACGGGTTTTGGGTGTCGCGGGGTGAAGACACAGGACTCTCTCAAATAACCACCAGAGTACTAGCTGAAGACGCAGGACTCTCTCAAAGGACCACCAGAGTACTAGCTGAAGACGCAGAACTCTCTCAAAGGACCACCAGAGTACTAGCTGAATACGCAGGACTCTCTCAAAGGACCACCAGAGTACTAGCTGAAGACGCAGGACTCTCTCAAAGGACCACCAGAGTACTAGCTGAAGACGCAGGACTCTCTCAAAGGACCACCAGAGTACTAGCTGAAGACGCAGGACTCTCTCAAAGGACCACCAGGGTACTAGCTGAAGACGCAACACTCAAACTCTTTACAAAGGAGAATCTCAGGCTCATTTCTCCTCTACATCTTGATGAGGTTTGGACAAGTAATTACTGAAAGGAAGAAGAGAAAAGAGAAAAAAATTGAAAAAAAAACCTGGTTACTGGTAGAAGAAAGAAGGAAACGTGAACAGAATGACGGAGAGAAGAAGACAAGGCGTCTGATAAGAGAAGAATAAAGAAGTAAACAATGTGTCTGGAAGGAGAAGAAGAATGAAGGAGAGAATAAAGGAAGAGATTTAATCCCAACAGGTGAATAAAAAGGGCATTAATTAAAGTCCGAGGCTCAAAATTAGGAATATACTTTCTCTGGAGTTTGGAATTAACACAGCTGCTGCTTTGTCCTCGTCACCCCGTTCATTATTCTTGCCCAACCTCACGTCCGTAGGCTTCCAAGGGATTTCATTGCCGTCCGTGAGCATCCGTACAAGTTTGTGGGTGTCGACAGGTGTCTGTGGCCATCCGTAACAACCCATAGATGCCTGTAGGTGTCCGACTTCCAGAGTATTTCGTTGCCGTCCGTGAGCATCCTTACGTGTTCGTGGACGTCAGTAGGTGTCTGTGTACATCCGCAGTAGGCCATGGATGTCTGCAGGTACCTATAGATCACTATCTGTGTGTTGGCCCAGTTGTCAAAAGCATTTGTAGCCAAGCCTAAATATGGCTAAAACAAAATCAATTAGTTCGTTTGCATTAAAATATTGTTTTAGAAATGTACTTATCAAAGTTAGTATAGTGCGTTTTAGATCTCAAACTTCTAATTGAATTTCTATATTTTGATTATTTACTTTTCCTCTAATACTGCTTACTGTGTTTGATACAGAGATATTCTGTAACTTTTTCCTTAAAAGTATTTTATTTGGCTAGTTAATCAGCTTGATTGTGAAGCAGTAATTCCCTGTGAGATTTTCTGCGAGGTTCTGTGAGATTCTCTGTGAAATTTCCTTCCTGTGAGATTCCCCGTGAGATTCCATCCCTGTGAGATTGCCTGTGACAGTCCCTGTGAGATTCCCTGTGACAATCCCTGTGAGATTCCCTCCCTGTGAGATTCCCTGTGAGAATCTCTGTGAGATACCTTGTAAGATTCCCTATGAGATTCTCAGTGATAATTCCTGTGAGATATCCTGGGAGATACCCTGTGAGATTCCCTGTGAGATTCCCACACTGTGAGATTCCCTCCCTGTCAGATATCCTGTGAAATTCCCTCCCTGTGAGATTCCCTCCCTGTGAGATTCCCTCCCTGTCAGATTTCCTGTGAAATTCCCTCCCTGTGATATTCCCTCCCTGTAAGATTCCCTGTGAGATTCTCTGAGGTGGAATCCATACCAACTATACACTAACTTGACTGTAGAAGTACAAGTATTCATCCACCTCTAACAACAGATGGCTCCAACTTCATGCTGTTCCCTACTTGTATGTTTCATAACAATAAAAATGCTTTCAAATGAGCTGATGTAGGTAACAGCTCTTAGCTTGTCAATAAAGTTAGGAATCCTTAACTTGTAAATAGTTTGTCAATGAAGCTAACGTCTTACGTCCTGTGTTTTGGTTGATCCGCGATCCTAGAAAGACAACCACGTATCCTATAAGCCCAACCCCTTCTACCTTAATAGATGCAAAAAAAGGAGTAGTAGAGTGTGGCTTAAGTTTTTCTAATCCACTTAAATATCAGCGTTGAAGGTTTGAAGCCAAGCAGTAGATGAATTACATCTCATGGCATGAAAAACCAACATAACAATTTTTTCAATAAACATGGTAAATTGACACATTTACAGCTCAAAACCAGTTCGAATCTTCCACTAACAAAGAAGAAAAAGTCACAATACCGTGACTGGTACAATACACAATAACCCGCACATAGGAGTGAGAAACTTACTACTTTCTAAATGGTCCAAGTCAGACCGAAACGTCGTCGTAAGCTCCTCTCTTCCTCCTGAGTGCTGGTTACTTGTGTATCTTCCACTAAGAAACACCAGCTTAGACAGTCTGAAGCAAATTTAATTATTACATAGAGACTAACATGCCACAATACAACAGCACTTTAAGTTGGGAACCACGCAGGTTAATGATAGAGTTATCAGTGTTGAAGACTTTAAGACTGCTGGCGGATGAAGCCTTACACAACCTTAAATGCGTGGCTTCCTTTGAGAGAAACGCAGCAACAATATATGTCTGAAGGTGACCGGAAGAGGCATTCTCAAGGTATCCCAAAATTAGCAAATTTGTTCCTACACAAACTAAACCCCCCCCCCCCCAAAAAAAAAAAAAAAAAAAAAAATGCATCAGCCATTAAAAAAAATAAGCAGTTCAGAAAACCCAAACTAAAGCCAATTTCTATGTAGCATACACCAGTGCTTAAAAGTTTGAAGCCGATCGGAAAAGTCTTTCTCGAGTTTTTCCCTCCAAATCAAAATCCACAATGGTCGACATAAAATTTAAGGAAGGGAACCAGCACGTGCCAATTGTTGTAGCTCACCAGAGTTGAAAATTTAAAGACGATCGGACGTGGCGTTCTCGAGGTATAAACGAAAATGAGGAAGAAAAAATCTAAGAGCTTAATTAAAGGTAAACCTTCGGGAATAATAATAATAATAATAATAATAATAATAATTTTAATAATAATAATAATAATAATAATGATTTTAATAATAATAATGATAATAGTAATAATAATAATATATAAACAATGTGTAGAATATTTCATAACTGCTGTAAGCTGGGTTCCAGGGTATGAACTTCAGCCAACTGTATTCATGTCGAGATTAAACAATAACTCGTATTTTTTCACAACAAACGCAGCAAGAACACGCATAAAATATGCGATTTTACGTTGAATATGAACGAATATAAACTGCAAATCATATCAATAAAGAAAATATATGATAGTAACATAGGGAAAATAAATGAACGAACGGCCTTCTAGTGTGTGTGTACTCGCCTATATGTGGTTGCTGGGGTCGAGTCACGGTTCCTGACCCTCATCTCTTTGCTGAGCCACTCCAAGAGCCTTATCGTACCTCTCGCTGGTCGCTACTAGGTCCACTCTCTCTCTACTCCATGAGCTTTATCGTACCTCTTCTTAAAACTATGTATGAATCCTGCCTCCACTACATTACTCTCCAGATTGTTTCACTTCCTAAAGAAATACTTCCTAAAATCCCTGTGACTCATCTGAGTTTTCAACTTCCAGTTGTGACCCCTTGTTGCTGTGTCCCATCTCTGAAACATTCTGTCCCTATCCATCTTGTTAATTCCTCTCAGTATTTTATATGTCATTATCATGTGTGTGTGTACTCACCTATTTGTACTCACCTGTTTGTGATTTCAGGGGTCGATTCATATCTCCTGGCCCCGCCTCTTCAATGGTCGCTACTAGGTCCTCTCTCTCTCCCTGCTCCATGAGCTTTATCAAACTTCGTCCTAAAACTGTGTGTGAGAGAGTGTGTGTACTTACCTATTTGTGGTCGCAGGGGTTGATTCACAGCTCCTGTATGTGTACTCACCTATTTGTGGTTGCAGGGGTCAAGTCATAGCTCATGTGTGTATGTGTACTCACCTATTTGTGGTTGCAGGGGTCGATTCACAGCTCATGTGTGTCTGTGTACTCACCTATTTGTGGTTGCAAGGGTTAATTCACTGATCGTGTGTGTGTGTGTGTGTGTGTGTGTGTGTGTTTATACATAAAATTGCATTACCCTAGAAATGTGTGAGGTGGGTAATGAGTGGAGGTGACTAGGTGAGACACTTAACTGAACCCAGGAGCTGGAAACACTGAAAACTGTAACAGATTCCCCTGCGCCTTAAGCCTGACCGTCAGAACTTTTAAATTGCATGTTCCTACATCGCATTTATAATGCTAATGGGAGGTCAGGGAAGAGGAAGGTGTGGGAGAGATTGATGGAATGGTAGGAGAGGGATAGAAAGGTGTGGGAGAGGCTGAGGGGAAAACATGACGAAGGGAGGGGGAAAAGAGGGGTGGGTGACCCCTGCTGAAGTCTCTCCCAGCTCAGGTTGACACTACTGAAGTCTCTCCCAGCTCAGGTTGACACTATATATTATTGAAGTCTCTCCCAGCTCAGGTTGACACTATATATTACTGAAGTCTCTCTCAGCTCAGGCTGACACATTTCAACACTATGTATATAATATATAGTGTGACTGAATATGACTGGGAAGCATCGCTAGCTTTTGCTCCCACTGTGTAACTCTTATAGAACACGGCAGCAGCACACTGCGGGTATATCCAGCTTTGCTAAAAAAAAAGTGTGCTCCCCTCTCCTGAGCACACCTGTTGGTCCCCTCTCCTGAGCACGACACCTGTTGCTCCCCTCTCCTGAGCACGACACCTGTTGGTCCCCTCTCCTGAGCACGACACCTGTTGCTCCCCTCTCCTGAGCACGACACCTGTTGCTCCCCTCTCCTGAGCACGAAACCTGTTGCTCCCCTCTCCTGAGCACGACACCTGTTGCTCCCCTCTCCTGAGCCTCGCCTTGTAAGACCGGGATTTAAAACGCCACACACAAATCAACAGCTTAACTAAGACAAATCTCTCTCTCTCTCTCTCTCTCTCTCTCTCTCTCTCTCTCTCTCTCTCTCTCTCTCTCTCTCTTTGTCTGTCTGTCTCTTTTTTTACACAGGGTTTAACAAGGTTAGGTTAAGGATCCCTAGCTTTATTGACAAGCTATTTACAAGTTAAGGAATCCTAACTTTATTGACAAGCTAAGAGCTGTTACCTACATCAGCCCATTTGAAAACATTTTTATTGTTATGAAACATACAAGTAGGGAACAGGATGAAGTTGGAGCCATCTGTGGGTCAGCATTTTTATAAAGCTGTACGAATGTGTTCCAGACTCGAGTCATCCTGGGAATAAATGATCTCAGGTAAAGTGATGTTCTGGAGAAGGTTACAGCCAGAGTGAAGTTACTGCTTGCTGCCCGTCTTGTGGTATAGAAGCTTGCTTCTCGCTGTCCTCGAAGTGGAGCCAAGTGTGGTACTTTGACAATGTTGACCTTGTACATAACAGTAAGGCTACCCACATCCCTCCTGTGTTGAAGGCTCTGTTGAAATGACATATCTATCCAGGATGGGTCCAGTCTCTCTCTCTCTCTCTCTCTCTCTCTCTCTCTCTCTCTCTCTCTCTCTCTCTCTCTCTCTCTCTCTCTCTCTCTCTCTCTCTCTGTCTGTCTCTCTGTCTCTCCTCCCTCCTCTCTTCTCCTCTTCTCTCTCTCTCTCTCTCTCTCTCTCTCTCTCTCTCTCTCTCTCTCCTCTCTCTCAGAGTTGCTGTTAGGGTGGTATTACGTGTGTTTAAGGAGGGAAATGAGCAGTAATTTATTTTGTTCTGGTGTATGAAATATGCTGGAGGCTCGCGATGTGTACGAGTGTGGTAATACCTCGTGGTATGATGATATGTGGAGGCATGATAGTATGCTTCCAGGGGATGCACAGTCTGGGTAATCTGTGAATGATTGTGCTTAGAAGAGCATAGCGTCGTTAAATGCTCGTGTGTGTGTGTGTGTGTGTGTGTGTGTGTGTGTGTGTGTGTGTGTGTGTGTGTGTGTGTGTGTGTGTGTGTGTGTGTGTGTGTGTATAATTTTAAGCTATTCCCTCTTGTTTCATCCTTGGTAAAGAGCATAGGCAGTGTCCTGAAGTATTTTGCATATCGTTATTATATCCCACCTTAATTTTTTTCATCTCCCCTTAGTTCAGGTCCCAATTTCGATACATTTCTTAGGACTTTCTCAAGCTCACCCTGTGATTAATTATTCGAGAGCTCAACACTGGGGCTGTGTACTCGAGAAAGGGTTACACGCATGAGGTAAAAAAAAATATACTTTTAAAAAGTATTTTTTGTGTAGCTTCCTGAATGCCATTTTTGTATTTGCAAACTTATTCAATGTTGTAAATATCATTCTCTTTATGCATAATGATTCTTATGTCTTGTTTTCGAGAGTTTCACGTCTCCTCTTCTGTTTCTTAGATATATAACTTAACTTTTTTTTGGGGGGGTTGAACTACCATGATTAATCGGTAAATAAGATACAAAGAACAAAGTCAGACCATTGTCAGCATGACGTTTAACCTGTCAAGTAAAGTTTCGTGTAGGTGACATGTTGTACTGATAAAGATCTCCTTGTTTGCTATATAGATCTGGTTTACGACTTGTCGGTTACACAATGTATACTTTAACATAATCATTTGTTCCACCATCCATGAAGTCTACCCAGGTCTTCCTGTACTCCTTGTGACATACTAATGATGCTCTGAAGTTTGATCAGCTCTCTATCTCTCTCTCTCTCTCTTATTCGGGGTTTTACAAGGTTAAGTTAATGATTTCTAACTTTATTTACAAGCTAAGAGCTGTTACCTAAATCAGCTCATTTGAAAGCATTTTTATTGTTATGAAACATATAAATATAAAACAGGATGAAGTTGGAGCTATCTGTGGGCCAACTCTCTCTCTCCCATTTACCTCTCTCATATTCTTCCCTTTCCCCTCTCTCTCACTTTTCCCTCTGTCCCTCCCTTTCATCTTCTTCCACTCCCTCCCCCCTTCCATCTCATCTCTTCCCACTCCCCCCTCTCACAATCTCCCTCCATCACATAAATCTTTGCGTGTAAGACTCTGCTTGAGTAAAAGATTGAAGTAGTCAGTGAGAGGGAGCAGCTTCACCTGCTGATGAGCAGGTGACCAACCTCACCTGCTGATGAGCAGGTGACCAACCTCACCTGCTGATGAGCAGGTGACCAACCTCACCTGCTGATGAGCAGGTGACCAGCCTCACCTGCTGATGAGCAGGTGACCAACCTCACCTGCTGATGAGCAGGTGACCAGCCTCACCTGCTGATGAGCAGGTGACCAGCCTCACCTGCTCATCACTACACACACAAACAAGAAAGCCGAGCAAGTGACATGACGAGAGGAAGAGGAGGAGAAAGAGGAAGAGGAGGAGAAAGAGGAAGAGGAGGAGAAAGAGGAAGAGGAGGAGAAAGAGGAAGAGGAGGAGAAAGAGAAGGAGGAGAATATAGAGGAGGCATAGTTTAATGCATAGGAGGAGGAGGGGAGGGAAAGAAAGATAAGGAGGAGGAGGAAGAAGAAAAGGAAGAAGAGGAAGAATGTGAGAATAAAAAAGAGGAGGAAGAAGTGGAAGAGAAAGAGTAGGAATAAAAGCAGGTGCAAGATGAAGAGGAAAAGGAAGAGAATAAAGACGAAGAATGACAAGAAAAATAAAAATAAAAATATAAAGATAATATGAAGAAGAAGAAAGGGAATACATAGCAAAACAAACAAAAGCAAATCTGTTTACCCAATTAAAATTGTTTACCTGTTTGTTTATTCCTAGGCTCATCGCGTCCTCTTTCCCCTACTTGATCAGTCAGCCTGTCGGTGTTAGCAGCACGCACCGCAACCACAGCCCTGCTGATCAGCAACTGACTCCAGAAACCTCCAAATTTCCCTCTTGAAGACAGCCAAGAGTCTGTTAGCTGTCTGTCTGTTAGTTCAGAATTAAATGGTAACCTAAGTCTTTGTTTTGCTTCCTTGGTATAAGTGTTCATCGCTCGGCTACAGCCTTTTCTTATTCCGTTTATCGCAAACCAGTGCGCAGTGGCATGCACATTCACCACTTACGATGCTCCTGTCAAGAAAAGTGTTCTTGTGTCTCTCTTTCTTCGTGCCCTCCGCATCTGTCAGCCTCAAGTTTCTCGATTCTGAAATTTCCTTTCTTCGTGGCTCTCTCTCTCTCTCTCCTGGGCTATAATTCCCATTTCATAATCTCTACCTATTCTCATGTTAAGCAGATTTTCTCTCTCCTAAAATCCCTTCTGTGAAATCTGTTATTTGCCTTCCCCATATTTCCCAATATAGGAAAGTCGATCTTTAAAATCTTCTAAATCCTAGCAAACTTACTCTTCGCCAAACAATTACCTTTAGTAGTAATTCATTTCCTATTTCTCCTGCCACTGATGCTTCCGGAGTCTACTCCATTTCCTACTCCTCTTTCCCTTTCCAATACTTTTGAGAAACTGGCCGCTCTCTTGCTGACAGATGTAACATGGCGGCGAGTGACGCTGTGGTCCCTAAAAAACTATAAAACCCATGCAGCTCTTCGCTCCCTTTTCCAGACAATATTACAAAGGTACGACGCACCTCTGTACCATTGTGCTGCTGTAACCAACGACCACATTCATGAACCACTCTTCCCAAAGCATTGGCAAGGCTTCATTTGTTTTGAAAGCGGATAGTGACGTATGTTATTGCACCTTCCGCATGATTTATAGTCGCAGGGAGACCTAGACGATTTATATTATTACTTCGAGTTGTCATTATACACTACCAACCTTCCTCCGGCATTACCTGTTATCCTCGTCCTTCAGAGCGTTTAAAGAACACTGGCAGCAAAACAAGGCTTGATTAAAGATAAGATAAGATAAGATTTCTTCGGATTTTTAACCCCGGAGGGTTAGCCACCCAGGATAACCCAAGAAAGTCAGTGCGTCATCGAGGACTGTCTGTCTTATTTCCATTGGGGTCCTTAATCTTGTCCCCCAGGATGCGACCCACACCAGTCGACTAACAACCCAGGTACCTATTTGCTGCTAGGTGAACATGACAACAGGTGTAAGGAAACACGTCGAAATGTTTCCACCCGCCGGGAATTGAACCCGGGCCCTCCGTGTGTGAAGCGAGAGCTCAAACCACCAGACCACCGGGTCTGGCACAGGCATACGTAAGTACAATTAGTACCTAGTAAGTACCTAGAATAACAAAAAAAAAAAGTCAGTGACTTATTTCCATTGGGGTCCTTGATGAAATCATGAAATACTGAAGCCGTATGAACCTTACGAGTTTAGCGCGTGGTTATAATAATAATAATATTAATAATAATAATATTAATAATAATAATAATAATAATAATAATAATAATAATAATAATAATAATAATAATAATAATAATAATAATAATAATAATAATAATAATATTAATGAAATACTAAAGCTCTACACAGAGCGAAACGTTGTCCCGATAAACGTGTCTTTTCTTCCGTAAAGTCTGCAACACATCATTTAAATCCACTACAGAGTTCATCTTCCTCTGGCTTACTGTTTGTGTATTCCCCGCCCGATGTAACATAATGCGGAAATTTAATATTTACTCTTCTACGTTAGCTTGACGTACATTTATGCATAATTTATCGACAACAACCAAATAATAACAGCAAATTACGTCTTCAGCGGGAGAAACATCGCAGAACCTCAGTGCTTCACAGCCTCCTCGAGTACGGAGATACATTTTTCAACTAATATCGTATTACAATGGAATTTTCACCAAAATGTTGCCAGATTCTTAAACTATTTTTCTGTAAACAAAACTCTTTTTCCATATTTTTCGATTTATTTTCTCATACGCGCGCCCTTAAGTGCTGGCTGGAGGAGAAATAAATTATGTTAAGCTTTGCAGATTTGAAATAACTCAGATGTCCTTAAGGGGTCCACGGCCCCCGGGTTGGGAACCACTGCCTGAAAGAGCGCTGGTCGCCCCTACCAACGTTGTTTAAGAGGGAGTGTGAATCGGGCATCGTCACAGATTGATGGACTGATTACCTCAAACTCCTCATCTTCCACAGTTCTTCTCTGTATTGGACTGAGGAAGCCACTGGCTGGCGAAACGATGGTTTTCTAAACCATCTACATCCTATAGTCACTTATGTTTGACTCCTAGCAGTGTTTTAGACAATTTTATAAATTGGTTTAAGTGTCCGGGGCCCAGGACTGTTCAACGGCCTCCCACCAGGCATAAGGGGAATTATCAAAAGACCCCTGGCTGCCTTCAAGAGGGAGATGGACAGATACCTAAAGTCAGTGCCGGATCAGTCGGACTGTGGTTCGTACGTCGGACTACATGCAGCCAACAGTAATAGCCTGGTTGATCAGGCCCTGATCCACCGGAAGGCCTGGACAAGGACTGGGCTGCGGGGGCGTTGACCCCCCGAAACACCTTCCAGGTAGACTCTAGATTGCCTTGCTTTCCCTACTTGTCTTCCCCAACCTTTGAGGATTGTCCAAATATCGCAGTCTGAATCATAAAGAATGATTTTCTTTTATTAATAGTGAAGCACTAAACACGTAGGAGTCAAACAACAACCTGGCCTCATTTCATTACATATTTTTAATGTGGTTCTCAATGTCACTTTCTTAATGCTCATAATATTTAAGATTATATTTTTCTTCAGCTTATATTAATTTAGATTAGGTTAATTTAGGTTAGACTGAATAAATTTAAAGCAGATACTCAAAAAATAAAAGGGCAGTAATACGTTTGGTAACGAGATGAACGAGTAAAACCAGGAAACGTCTAAATCTGACGTTTGTCACTTGTGGAGGGAGACTGATGCACGCAACACCTGGAGAACGGAAGGTACACAAGTTATGACTCCACTGATCATCCTTGACACAAGCTAAGACAGCAGTTACTGCTTCCTCCAGTCTACTGTCAGTCATTAGTACAACCATACCATTGACAGTTACTGCCTGTCATTATTACAACCATACCACTGACAGTTACTGCCTGCCATTAGTACAACCATACCATTGACAGTTACTGCCTGCCATTAGTACAACCACACCACTGACAGTTTCTGCCTGTCATCAGTACAACCACACCCCTGACAGTTACTGCTTGTCATCAGTACAACCACACACTGACAGTTACTGCTTGTCATTAGTACAGTCACATCACTGACAGTTATTGCCTGTCATTAGTACAGCCACACCACTGACAGTTACTGCCTGTCATCAGTACAACCATACCACTGACAGTTACTGCCTGTCATCAGTACAGGCACATCACTGACAATTACTGCCTGCCATTAGAACCCTCCACCACAAACAAGCGAGTAGCAGAGGCCGCATAACAGTGTTCTTCGACCTCTCAGACAGGAGTATAAAGTGTTTTGACTCGATTGTGGCCTCGGACCAAGACGAAGGATGAAGTCCTCAGCTAAACGTTCCTTGTGAGCCCACTCTACCCTGAGACCCACACCACACAGACATATCTCTACTGTAAACAGAGTCGCTGCTTGGACTGTGTTGTGTAGCTCCTGGCTTCCAGCACAGCTGCTTTCATTGTGGCAGGGTCGCAGAATGTGTAACGACGGGCAGAGATGTGTATACTGGTTTCGTGCATTGATCTGATCCCTGTGAAGTCATGCAGGCAATTCTTGTGTTGAAACAGTAACGTTGTGGTGTAAACTACTGGCATTGCTCTTCAATAGGCCAAAATCAATAGATTTTGATGTTTCCACGAGGGTTCGTTGCTGTTCTTAATTTTTTGGGAAGAATACGTTTTTTTTTTACTGAATTTTCTGTTATTTCTGTAGTTTTTGACACACATACACACACACACACACATAGACAAAATGGTAACACACACACACACACACACATACACACACACAGCCTTAGAGTTGCCAGGAAGTGGATCAATCTAGTGAATATAGTAGTGGAGACACAGTCCCTACATAGCTTTAAGAGGAGGTACGATAATGCTCTTGGAGCAGGGAGAGGGTGAACCTATTGGCGACTAGCGACGAGGCGGGGACCAGGAGCTGTGAATCGACCCCTGTAACCACAAATTGGTGAATACACACACACACAATCAATCAAGTTTCTCTCTCTCTCTCTCTCTCTCTCTCTCTCTCTCTGCAACACTGCAAGTTACTCTGCCAGAAACTCGCTCAAAAGGGTCACTATGTTATGTGTTCTGATGGCAACTTCGACGTTCAGATCTCTAGGATTAGTTTGAACGTCTATAATTAGGAACCCATAGTTGGCTTTGTTCAGCATTCCTTATCTAATGCTACGAACGTCTGACGTAGCTGTAATTACGATTACTCTAGTGATCACGTCATCGATTAGGTGATACTCCCAAAGTACGTCATCGATCAGCTGATATCACATTACGTCGTTTATCAGCTGATATTATCACATTACGTCATCGATCAGCTGATATTCTACAAAATGCGTCAGAGATCAGCTGATGATAGACGTACAATACGTCAGTGATCAGCTGATAAAGGGCCCATTACGCCACCAATCAGCTGTTAACTTTCCATTACGCCACCAATCAGCTGATAACCTTCCATTACGCCACCAATCAGCTGATAACCTTCCATTACGCCACCAATCAGCTGATAATCTTCCATTACGCCACCAATCAGCTGATAATCTTCCATTACGCCACCAATCAGCTGATAACCTTCCATTACGCCACCAATCAGCTGATAATCTTCCATTACGCCACCAATCAGCTGATAACCTTCCATTACGCCACCAATCAGCTGATAATCTTCCATTACGCCACCAATCAGCTGATAACCTTCCATTACGCCACCAATCAGCTGATAACCTTCCATTACGCCACCAATCAGCTGATAATCTTCCATTACGCCACCAATCAGCTGATAATCTTCCATTACGCCACCAATCAGCTGATAATCTTCCATTACGCCACCAATCAGCTGATAACCTTCCATTACGCCACCAATCAGCTGCCGATGGAACCATATTACGTCACCGATCAGCTGATAAAGGCCCATTTGTTCAAGAAATCGTTTTTCGAACACAGAAATGGGCGTTTGAGTGGTTGGTCCGAGGACATAAATTCTTACAGGCTCAGTGCGTCTTCCCTCAGTATAAAACTTCCCGAATTTATAGTCGGTATACATGTATTTTTTTTTTTTAATGAAGATAAAAATTGAGTTGGAAGAATAAGAGATAAAAAAAATATGATGAAGAAAAAAGAGAAGGAGGAGAAGAGGAAGAAGAAGAAGAAAGAAATGTAGAAAGAATAAGATTATGAGGAAAAATAATAATAATAATAATAATAATAATATATCCCTCATAGAGTTCTCTAAGATTTTTTTTAATAGTTCATTTTTATTAATCAAAATTGGATACATCAGCAGTGTGCTGCTGTTCAATTCTATATATGTTTATTCAATTATTTCTTAAAGACTACACTGACAGCAGTGAGAAGTAATGTATTCCAATTACATCCCAGTGGTGTACTGGTAACAATTACATCCCAGTGGTGTACTGGTAACAATTACATCCCAGTGGTGTACTGGTAACAATTACATCCCAGTGGTGTACTGGTAACAATTACATCCCAGTGGTGTACTGGTAACAATTACATCCCAGTGGTGTACTGGTAACAATTACATCCCAGTGGTGTACTGGTAACAATTACATCCCAGTGGTGTACTGGTAACAACTGCATCCCAGTGGTGTACTGGCAACAACTGCATCCCAGTGGTGTACTGGTAACAATTACATCCCAGTGGTGCAGTGGCAACAACAGTGTAGGAATGACACAAGTTGAAGAACAAACTTTTAATTAGGACAACTTTTCGCCCAGTATGACTTGAAAAAGCTCTAACAGGGCGAAATGTTATCTCTCTCTCAAAAAAAAAAAGGCTCGTTTTCCATCTTGTGTCTTTTCTTCGATCTGCCTCAGTGTTCTACAAGTCAAATACTCATGAAAGCTTAAAAGACACCTACTTCTTTCATTTTTCATTGTTTACGTCTCCCACGCTTCAAAATCTCATCGTATTTGAGTATATAAGTGTTCTTCATATTTGATAATCATTAAATTTAATATCCCATGGACATAACACCAGCCATCATTCATTCCTGAACAAATAGACGTAGAGAAAACAAGTCAACACACTCAATGACCACTTGCAAACAGTCGGTTCTAACTTTACACAGTTCCCAAATGTGCATGTTTCTTAATACGGAATAAAACGCTCCGCTTTCATTTACCTCAGTAGTAAATCTGTTGCAAGTCTTTGAGGTGAGGTGAGGTAGAATAACAGATTTTAGGTGGTAAAATACACCCCGACTCTCTCAACCTAAACTCACCACAAACACAGAGTCGCTCCACACACACAGAGTCGCTCCACAAACACTAAACACCAACACGATACATGACACAGAAAACCACTCTCTGCCCCACAATGGTCATATATATCAAATACATAAAACATTAGAATATCATTTTTTTCTTTTCAAATATTAAAAAGTTTGAGTATTTTTTTACCTATTTGTACTAACCTGTTGGTGATTGCGGTGGTCGAGGCTTAGCTCCTGGGGCCCGACTCTTAAAGTACGTACCATGGCGGGATTCACCCACTATTAACGAGGTGGTTGTTCCTGCTGTCGATAAATGTGAAGACAAGACAGACGTTGAAGAGTTTTTTATGGGGACAGAGTATCTCTCTAAGGAGCTCTATCAATGTCAAGGATTCCTTAGATGAAAAAGCTGTCATAACAAAGACTTGTTTTGCAACACGTATTGTTGTCGTGACAACACTCTTAGCTTCATAAGTCTTATTATGGTTCTCCTTAATGGTGTACTCACCTAGTTGTGGTTGCAAGGGTCGATTCACAGCTCCTGGCTGTGTGTGTGTGTGTGTGTGTGTGTGCTTGATTACGAGAGTAAATCTCAACTCACAGAGTTTTTTCATTTATATTTATGGAATTTTTGTTCACCTTTTCAGCAGTTTATGGATTCACAGCCTCGTGGAACACACTCATCTGGTCACTCACTTTATCTCAAACAAAAATGTTTTTCTGCAATTTTCTGTTGCACAGCTTCAACAACCTAAAAACATATGCTTTACTTTAGCAATCATTTTCGGCAGATATTATATACCTCTCACGTGTACATACTTAAAAGAGTCCATTTATATATATATATATATATATATATATATATATATATATATATATATATATATATATATATATACATTTAGTACACAAAATTGTATATATGCTCAACAACAATACTACGAGAAACTGCACCTGGTTTCTTGCACAGTGGAAAACCTTTGCCTCAGATTTACCTGGAAGTTTCAACATAAATTCGCTCAACAAAAATTGTATTTTACCTGTCGGAGTTAAGTGCTATTGGCAATATTTCAGAGTTATGCTTTAACATACATCTCGTCGCATTGTCTGGCTGTCTCGCCCAAAATATCAAATTCAGACGCATAAAAGGAGTGAGGTATAGAGAGACTTTTTATAGAGTAGGGACACGCACATGAAATGCGGCGTGCATGTACACTCGTATATGTGTACATGAATACGAATACACTCAGCAGCGTATACATTTGCTTAAATTGATATAGATATATATTTCACACATATACATATGTTCACTAAGATTTATAGACACTTATATAGGACCCTCATACACCCCTCCTCACCTCCACACACAGAAATTACATTCCATACACTGGTATAACTGCAATGACTTTCATAGGTTCGAAAATTAATGGAAATGGGCTAAAACAGAGAAGGGCAGGAGTAGCGAAGGGTCACATGTAGTCAGTTCAGTAAACTGCGCGAAATAGAATAATTTATAATGGGGAATGATGAAGCCAGTTTAGGAAGTTGTTAGGTAGAATGGAAGATTGTATCTAGGAGACAGAAGAGAGAACAACAAAGATAAGGTTTGAGAGGGAAAAGAGCATAATGGAAGAGAAGAAGATAATTTTTGATGATGTAGGGAGGAGGGAGAACGAACAATGACGAGAAGTAAGGAAGTTAGGAGGTATATTAGAAGGGCTAAGTAGGGGTGTGAGGGGGGAACTAGAAAGGAATCATAGAAACCCTGAACCCTCTATACAGCAGCTTAGGAAAAATAACAACATACTAGTCACGAGACAATTAAAGAAGTCTCTGTAGGGGGAGACAGACGTGAGTGATGAGATGTGAAGTGAGGGGAAAGAGAGCGAGAGAAACTTGAGTCTGCAACATGGGGATGCAACGAATGATTGCATATACCAGGGAGATTGAAAATTTGTTGCTATATATGGAAAAAAATGTGATTTTTTTTTTTGGTGGGGGGGATGGGACTTGAGTTTATAGTGAAGAAAAACGTCGTCATCCAAAACGTCATCACCCAAAACGTCATCACCAAAAACGTCGTTGTGCAGGGTCAGAGGAATGATAGTTTTCAAGGAACAAGATAAATCAAGGCAAGAGGAGTGGGGAGAGGTGGGAGGAGTTGAGGGCTGGAGAAGAGTCAATCTTTTCCTGGAGAAGAGTCAATCTTTTCCTGGAGGAAAGACAGTCTTTTCCTGGAGGAAAGTCAGTCTTTTCCTGGAGGAAAGGCTCTACCTGTGATGGAGGTGGAACCAATAGTATTCATAAGTTAGACACATCACAACAGTTACGTATCTTTAATCAAAACGTTTCGCCTTCACAATAGACTTATTCAGTCGAATACAGAGGCAGCAGAAGCTTCTGTATTTGACTTAAGAAGCTTACTGTGTGGGCGAAACGTTTCGGAATTATGATACCTAACTATTGCACATATCTCTTGCTTATCAGCTTATCGGTATATTATACCATTATCATATTCCCACCAATATTCCCTATCTACATCGTCCTCCCGGTGCTACTTCTCACCAGGAGATCAATAGTTACACGGTTAACGGCTTGACAAAGCTCGTACGATGGATTGCGTGTGGCCAGCAGTAGCAGCCTGGTTGATCAGGCCCTGATCCACATGGAAGCCTGGTCAAGGACTGACCGGGGGGCGTTGACCCCCGGAACACCCTCCAGGTACACCAAGTACACAAGATAAACAATATATTATGTACATAGACTTCAGTAAGGCCTGTGGTAGAGCTCTACACAGGAGACAAAGAAATCAGCCACTCATTGTGTAGAAAAAACATCTCATGGGGTGTGTCATGGCTGACCAACAGGCAAGATTGTGCCTACATGGGGGGAGAAACCAGAATGGGGACCCATTACAAGCGTCGTGCCACAGGGTCAGTAGTGGCATCCTTGTTTACAGTCGACATAGATGAGAGAATATAGTGACATTAGTGACATAAGGATGACGAAGTTGATTCCATGTATCAGAAACATTTCCTACGAAACAACACACAAATAACCCACACATAGGAGAGAGAAACTTATGACGACGTTTCGGTCCGACTTGGACCATTTACAAAGTCACACTAACACACGAAGGTGAAAGAGCCAGTGTATATATAGAACCGAAACGTCGCCATAACCTTCTCTCTCCTATTTGCGGGTTATTTATGTTCTGGTCCATTCACGGTACTGTGCCCATTTATTTTTATTTCCTACGAAAATAGGCTGAAGACCCTTAATCTGAACCCTCTGAAAAGACAGAATTAAAGAGGAATATTACTGAAGTATACTAACGGAAAACAGAAATAGATAAAGATGATATAAACAACGTGCTGACAGTATCTAAATAAGACAGACTCGTAACAATGGATTCAAGTTAGACAAATATAGATTTAGAAACGGTATCAGGAAGTTCTGGTTTGGCAATAGAGTTGTTGATGAGTGGAAGCAACTCCCAGATAGCGTCAGTGAGGAGAGAACTTTGGAAAGCTCTAATTAAAGAGGTTAGACGGGTACATGAGTGAGTGTGGTTGAGTATGAGTTAGACCTGCCTAGAATGGGCCAACAGGACTATTGCATTGTTACGTATTTCTTACATTCTCCTTATCCAAGTCAGAAAATGTCAATAGTAAGCAGCGGTGGAAGCTATCATAACAGAGGCTAGGTTAAGTTAGGTTAGGTCAGGTTAGGTTAGTTAGGTTAGTCAAACATATTTAGTTCATCTTATATTAGTTAATGTTAGAAAGAACAAGTTATGGCGAGTTAAGGTTACGCAATAATAATAATAATAATAATAATAATAATAATAATAATAATAATAATAATAATAATAATAATAATAATAATAATAATAATAATAATAATAATAATAATATTAACACTTAGAATAATAAGGTTTTATTCTGATTAGTAAACCCGGATGGTTAATAAATCAGGGCATCCCAAGACAGCCAAGCAGTGTGGTTTATTTCCCTTGGGGACTATAAAACTCTCCAGCAGGATGCGACTCACAGCAGTCGACTAACGTCTAGGTACCTATTTACTGCTAGGCGAACAGGGGCAGCAGGTGTAAGGTGACATTCCTAGTTTGGTGCCCTTTACGTTTATTCTGGCAGTTCCTATATACATAGAAAATTAGGGAGACTCATTTTAAATCACTTTTGGAGTCAGGATATCGTAAATTTGCCAAATTCGTTATTTTTTTTATTTTTTTTATTAACACATCGGCCGATTCCCACCAAGGCAGGGTGGCCCGAAAAATAAAAACTTTCATCATCATTCACTCCATCACTGTCTTGCCAGAAGGGTGCTTTACACTACAGTTATAAAACTGCAACATTAACACCCCTCCTTCAGAGTGCCGGCACTGTACTTCCCATCTCCAGAACTCAAGTCCGGCCTGCCGGTTTCCCTGAATTCCTTCATAAATGTTACTTTGCTCACACTCCAACAGCACGTCAAGTATTAAAAACCATATGCCTCCATTCACTCCTATCAAATACGCTCACACATGCTTGCTGGAAGTCCAAGCCCCTCGCACACAAAACTTCCTTTACCCCTCCCTCCAACCTTTCCTAGGCCGACCCCTACCCCGCCTTCCCTCCACTACAGATTTATACACTCTCGAAGTCACTCTGTCTCGTTCCATTCTCTCTACATGTCCAAACCACCTCAACAACCCCTCCTCAGCTCTCTGGACAATCGTTTTGGTAATCCCGCACCTCCTCCTAATTTCCAAACTCCTAATTCTCTGCATTATATTCACACCACACATTGACCTCAGACATGACATCTCCACTGCCTCCAGCCTTCTCCTCGTTGCAACATTCATCACCCATGCTTCACACCCATATAAGAGCGTTGGTATAACTATACTCTCATACATTCCCTCTTTACTTCCATGGACAAGGTTCTTTGTCTCCACAGACTCCGAAGTGCTCCACTCACCCTTTTCCCCTCATCAATTCTATGATTCACCTCATCCTTCATAGATCCATCCCCGACATGTCCACTCCCAAATATCTGAATACATTCACCTCCTCCATACTCTCTCCCTCCAATCTGATATCCAATCTTTCGTCACCTATTCTTTTTGTTATCCTCATCACCTTACTCTTTCCTATATTCACTTTCAATTTTCTTCTTTTACACACCCTACCAAATTCATCCACCAACCTCTGCAGCTTCTCTTCAGAATCTCCCAAAAGCACAGTGTCATCAGCAAAAAGCAACTGTGACAACTCCCACTTTGTATTTGCTTCTTTATCTTTTAGCCCAACACCTCTTGCCAAGACCCTCGCATTCACTTCTCTTACAACCCCATCTATAAATATATTGAACAACCACGGTGACATCACACATCCTTGTCTAAGGCCCACTTTTACTGGGAAATAGTCCCTTCCCTCCTACACACTCTAACCTGAGCCTCACTATCCTCATAAAAACTCTTCACTGCTTTCAGTAACCTTCCTCCTATTCCATACACCTGCAACATCTGCCACATTGCCCCCTATCTACCCTATCATACGCCTTTTCCAAATCCATAAATGCCACAAAAACATCTTTACCCTTATCCAAATACTGTTCACCTATATGTTTCACTGTAAACACTTGGTCTACACACCCCTACCTTTCCTAAAGCCCCCTTGTTCATCTGCTATCCTGCTTTCTGTTTTACTCTTAATTCTTTCAATAATAACTCTACCATACACTTTACCTGGTACACTTAACAGACTTATTCCCCTATAATTTTGCACTCTCTTTTGTCCCCTTTGCCTTTATACAAAGGAACAATACACGCTCTCTGCCAATCCCTAGGTACCTTACCCTCTTCCATACATTTATTAAATAATAGCACCAACCACTCCAAAATTATATCCCCACCTGCTTTTAACATTTCTATCTTTATCCCATCAATCCCAGCTGCCTTACCCCCTTTCATTCTACCCACTGCCTCACGAACTTCCCCTACACCCACAACTGGCTCTTCCACACTCCTACAAGATGTTATTCCTACTTGCCCTACACACGAAATCACAGCTTCCCTGTCTTCATCAACATTTAACAAATCCTCAAAATATTTTCTCCATCTTCCCGATACCTCTAACTCTCCATTTAATAACTCTCCTCTCCTATTTTTAACTGTCAAATCCATTTGGTCTCTAGGCTTCCTCAACTTATTAATCTCATTCCAAAACTTTTTCTTATTTTCAACAAAATTTGCTGATAACATCTCACCCACTCTCTCATCTGCTCTCTTTTACATTGCTTCACCACTCTTTTAACCTCTCTTTTTCTCTCCATATACTCTTCCCTCCTTGCATCACTTCTACTTTGTAAAAACCTCTCATATGCTAACTTTTTCTCCTTACTACTCTCTTTACATCATCATTCCACCAATCGCTCCTCTTCCCTCCGCACCCACTCGCCTGTAACCACAAACTTCTGCTGAACACTCTAACACTACATTTTTAAATCTACCCCATACATTTTCGACCCCATTGCCTACACTCTCACTAGCCCATCTATCCTCCAATAGTTGTTTATATCTTACCCTAACTGCCTCCTCTTTTAGTTTATAAACCTTCACCTCTCTTTTACTTACTGATTCTATTTTCCTTGTATCCCATCTACCTTTTACTCCCACTGTAGCTATAACTAAAAAGTGATCTGATATATCTGTGGCCCTCTATAAACATGTACATCCTGAAGTCTACTCAACAGTCTTTTATCTACCAATACATAGTCCAACAAACTACTGTCATTACGCCCTACATCATATCTTGTATACTTATTTATCCTCTTTTTCTTAAAATATGTATTACCTATAACTAAACCCTTTCTATACAAAGTTCAATCAAAGGGCTCCCATTATCATTTACACCTGGCACCCCAAACTTACCTACTACACCCTCTCTGCATGTTTCTCCCACTTTAGCATTTAGGTCCCCTACCACAATTACTCTCTCATTTGGTTCAAAAGTTCCTATACATTCGCTTAACATCTCCCAAAATCTTCTCTCTCTTCTACACTCCTCTCTTCTCCAGGTGCATACACGCTTATTATGACCCACTTTTCGCATCCGACCCTTATTTTAATCCACATAATCCTTGAATTTACACATTTATATTCCCTCTTTTCCTTCCATAACTGATCCTTCAACATTATTGCTACCCCTTCCTTAGCTCTAACTCTCTCAGATACTCCTGACTTAATCCCATTTATTTCTCCCCACTGAAACTCGCCTACCCCTTCAGCTTTGTTTCGCTTAGGGCCAGGACATCCAACTTCTTTTCATTCATAACATCGGAAATCATCTCTTTCTTATCATCCACTACATCCACGCACATTCAGACAACCCAGTTTTATAAAGTTTTTCTTCTTCTCGTTTTTAGTAGATTTGTACAGGAGAAGGGTTACTAGCCCATTGCTCCCGGCATCTTAGTCGCCTCATACGACACGCATGGCTTACGGAGGAAAGATTCTTTTCCACTTCCCCATAGACAATGAGAAAATAAAAAGAACAAGAGCTATTAAGAAAAGAAGAAAAACCTAGATGTGTGTATGTATATATATGCATGTGTATGCCAGTGTAGTGTGACCTAAAGTGTAAGTAGAAGTAGCTAGATATACCTGTTATCCAGCGTGTTTATGAGACAGAAAAAAGACACCAGCAATCCTACCATCATGTAAAACAGTTTCAGGTTTCTGTTTCACAGTCACCTGGCAGGACGGTAGTACCTCCCTGGGTGGTTGCTGTCTACCAATGGTACTTAAATAGAAGTCACCCAGAAGAAATAGGTAGACGGGGGCACATCAGTCTATGTTTCTAAGACAAATATAAAATATTTTATATTATTAACAAGTTTGGGCTGATGACCATGGTGATTAAGCCTTGTTCTATGTGACAGACTCGAGACATCGCAATGATGCACTAGCAAATAGTAGATAGCACACTAGTCTGCTAGTTTTAGTAAATCTGTCTTACCATTGGTTCGAATACTCTACTAGATGAGTTATTCTACATGATACATTTTTTTACACAAATAAATTTTACAGGTTAAGAACTGTTATCCTACCTTAGCTCATTTCAAAGCCCAGTACTGTCTAATGTGTCATTGTCTAATGTGTCATTGTCTAATGTGTTATTGTCTAATGTGTTATTGTCTAATGTGTAATTGTATAATGTGTCATTGTCTAATGTGTAATTGTATAATGTGTAATTGTATAATGTGTCATTGTCTAAAGTGTAATTGCCTAATGTGTCATTGTCTAATGTGTCATTGTCTAATGTGTCATTGTCTAATGTGTCATTGCCTAATGTGTCATTGCCTAATGTGTTATTGTCTAATGTGTAATTGTATAATGTGTCATTGTCTAATGTGTAATTGTATAATGTGTAATTGTATAATGTGTCATTGTCTAAAGTGTAATTGCCTAATGTGTCATTGTCTAATGTGTCATTGTCTAATGTGTCATTGTCTAATGTGTCATTGTCTAATGTGTCATTGCCTAATGTGTCATTGCCTAATGTGTTATTGTCTAATGTGTAATTGTATAATGTGTCATTGTCTAATGTGTTATTGTCTAATGTGTAATTGTATAATGTGTCATTGTCTAAAGTGTAATTGTCTAATGTGTCATTGTCTAATGTGTCATTGTCTAATGTGTCATTGTTCTGTGTCATTATTTCATGTGTATTTGTCACCAATCCGTTGTCAAGCTGCCATCAGTATCAGGACTGGAGTTACTAACACCAGTAGAGTAACATCTCCCAGGATGTTCCAACCCAGTGTTAAGTGTACAAAGGCTCATGGAGGGAGGATAGGTGGAGTGGAGGGAGGATAGGTGGAGTGGAGGGAGGATAGGTGGAGTGGAGAGAGGATAGGTGGAGTGGAGGGAGGATAGGTGGAGTGGAGGGAGGATAGGTGGAGTGGAGGGAGGATAGGTGGAGTGGGCACTGCTTCACTATGTGTTTGACCACACAAGGCCACGCTCCATATGTCCACCCTCCCTGTATTGACACTGGGAGCATCCAGCTCTCATATCACCCCGGGGTGGAGGGAGGCAGGCGCCCTGGGGGAGTGCTGGTCCTCACTGATGGAAGGTTGGAAGGGGACAGGTTATCCATTGTCTGGCCTGAGGTTATCTGTTATCTGCCCCGAAGGTATGTGTTATCTGGCTTGAGTTATCTGTTATCTGGCTTAATATATCTGTTAACACTGCTCTAGAAATCGTAATAACACAATTGCAAAAAAAAGTCACGGAATGGGTGGGGTTCGAACCAGTGGTTAACGCACTGGCCTGTGAGGTTTAGGACTCGCCTTCCATGGTTCAAGTCTCACCCGTCCAGTGATATCTCTGTTATCAGCTGATATTTCAGGGATCATTGCTATCTCGGCTTGATCTGGAGGGAGACATAAATATTAACAATAATAAATTAATTGACAAATAAAGTGACATATAAACTGACATATAAATTAGCATATACACTGAAATATAAAATTATCGGTAACAACAAAAGATTTACCTTAGTTTTGCGTGGTCATGAAAGAGAGGAAACTAGGGATCCTGTCAGAGTGCAAATCATTTACCAGGTTTCCCTTTTTTACACTAGCTTTAAAAATTATCGACTGCACTCGGGTCATTAAGGCTGAAATTGCTAAAAGAAAACATTGACTGAACTAATAAAAGAAAACAGTGACTGAACCATTAAAACAAACTAATGACTGAATCACTGAAACAATTATTGACTGAACCATTAAAACAAACTAATGACTGAACCACTAAACAAACCACTGACTGAACCACAAAAAGAAAGCTCTGACTGAACCACTAAAACAGGACGGGGGCGTCAGTCTGCCCCTGGGCTATAGTGTTCGTGTATTGTAACAGATGGTGCAAGAGGTATGAGCGGCAGTAATGTGGGGTCAGCTGGTTTGCTGAAGGAAAACAGAGTTGACTGTATCACACTACACTGCATTATCCGGCAAGACGTATTATGTGGCAAGGTATTACAGATTAGGGACGTCATGTAGAGTGTTGTAAGCATAGTGAATTTAATCAGAGGCGGTAATAAGTTAGAGACACAGAAAATTCAAGTGAATACTGAATTCACTTGAATTCAAGTTATCAGGTGGTTGAATTATGGAAAAATGCTCCACTGCTTCTTTGCTTTTTGGAAAGATATCCTTCCATGTCTTCAAGATGAACAGCTAAGCAATACACAGGTGTACTGAACTCAGCTGTAAGATAAAGACTTTCTTTGCACTCTAGAATTCCTAACAGACATAACCCATTTGATGGGCTGAACGTGAGCTTACAAGGCTGACAAAATATTTCTCAGCTAGTTGGACACAATGAAGCTTCCTGCAAGAAGCTGCAGCTATTTAATGTGTGTTTAAGAAGGAATAACCTTGTATAACTTTACTTCTTGTCGTGAACTCATGGCAGATGATATCGAGTCTGACTTTTCATATTTGGTCAGAAAATTTGGATTTTTTTCTGAGTGAGAAAAGATTTAAAGGTTTTGAAAAACTGAAACCCAGTCTACTTTTATTTAACAACTCCAAGGAAGTTAATGTAGACACAGTTACCAGAACTTCAGCTTGAACTGTGTGAACTGCAGTCTGACCCGTTGTTGCTTGCAAAGAAAAATGAAAATCAGGAGTTTCTGGAAGTTGGTCTGCAAGGATGGATTCCCCCAAGCTAAGAGACTTTCCACTGACGCTGCACTCAGTGTTCGCTAGTACAGTAAATAATCCTTTATTTGAAATTCCAAAATCCTATAACCTCCAAAAATCCAACATGACGCGCCATATGTATCATTCAGTATGACTTACGAAATCGTTATGACAAGATTGCAAACAAACCACGGTACGGGCAGGGATTGAACTCGCGGCTAGTGAGTAGTAAAACTTCAGACCGTCCCGCGTTGTCACCAGCAATTACTCACTGATTACAGTGTGTTTTGTGCTCTGTGGTGTGAAGATATTGTTGAAAATGTAGAAAAGGCCTTTGGATAAAGTTGTTGGAAAAACTTGAGAGTGATGTAAGTGATCTGACTGAGCAGTTTGGTACTGGAACAACCGCTATCTACCACCTAGAGAAACAGAAGGACAAATTGTTGAAGTTCTGTGCTGAAAGTTTTGTACTGATAGAGTGGATTCATCAGCGTCGGAGTGAGTAAATGCTGCTTAATTGTAGTGTCTGGACCTGCATTTATCTTTTTTTTTTGTGAGCATTGGAACGTACCTGTACAGTACAGTGTTTAGACTTGGGTCCCACCCCCAAGCTGTCCCATTTTATAGACCCAAATATACAAATATTCCAAAATCCTAAAAAAATCCGAAATCCGAAAAACTTCCGTTTTCTAGCATTTCGGATAAAGGATTCTCATCTGTACACATATGTAAATGTATGGTTTTTTTTATACCATGAAGCAAGTAAAATCTAAAACTAGAAATCAGATGGCAAATGAAACACTGGACGTGTGTCTTCGACTTGTCTCGACCCCAGACATCTCAATAGTAGGTAAGAATATGAGTAGCATTATTTCTGTAGAAACTCAGAACCTTTTTAAAAAAATACCTTTTTTTTTGTTTCTTTACCTGCAGGCCCTGCCTAGAACCTTTGTATCACTAAAAGATCATACTTAATTTCTTTTAATCATAGTATAGATCTTCAACTCATTAATATTTGTAGATAACTTCTTCAACTCATTAACAGTTGTAAATATCTCTGTATATTTTATCATAAATATCTTTAATATTTGTAAATAAATCCTCATACTCTGTCTTAAGATTTTTAGTGTTTATAAATAACTGTAACATGCATAAATAAAATGTTGGATACCCTATAAAAAATTGTGTTAATCTTTTAATGTTATTACTAATAATAACAATAATAATAATAATAATAATAATAATAATAATAATAATAATAATAATAATAATAATAATAATAATAATAATAATAATAATAATAATTAAATGTCAATATTTATATGATAAACTCATCAGAGGAATGATTGGAACTCTAGATGAGGCAAACGTTACCCTCGATGCTGGTGAAAGGATTTCGATCCAAGAAATTAGGGTTGCCCCTCTCCCCCTTCCATGGTTCATGCCCAATTACCTCCCATTCCCCAGGTGCCGTATGACCCCCTACAGATTTAGTAATATATTATTACTCATCTTAGTAATATATTATTTCTCATCTTATTGGAGTGTCAAGCCCAGGCGCTGGAGGGTAATAACTCTGAATTCTCTCGTTCCTCTAATGAGATTAGAATCCAACTCCTTAAGAGAACCTTTGGGACTTTTGCATCAAGGGTCGAGGGTTTCTGATTGCATTTGGAAAGAATATATAATGATAGTCCAATTTCCTATACGTACTGAGGTTGTCTTCGTCCTTATGGCCGGCTGTGTCATCCTGATAACTTAAACTAAAGGGGATGTAACTCTCAGTCTTAGATATATACGATAATATATATATATATATATATATATATATATATATATATATATATATATATATATATATATATATATATATATATATATATCAAAACAACCACTATGAAAAATAGAAGAATTCCAAGCGCTTTCGTGACTACTCACATTATCATAGTTCCTTGATAATGTGAGTAGTCAAGCACTGGAATTCTTCTATTTTTCATAGTGGTTGTTTCATATTTTGATATCACCTGTTTACTGTGATCTTTTTGCATATATATATATATATATATATATATATATATATATATATATATATATATATATATATATATATATATATTAGGTTTGTTTCATTCCTTATATTACAAACTAACAAATAAACAAACATCTTTGTTTCTTTAAAGTGGAGCACATTATACCATTGGCACTGAAGTAATTGACATATATATATGAACCACTTTATAGAAAGTCTCTTGTTATGAAAACATTTCAACCTTAAAATAAACTAACAGTTGCTAGACAATGAGACAAATATAGTAGTTTATTAGAGTGATATTGTTAGTCATATTTGACGTTTAGATACTTTAACAATTTCGTGTATGAATTATGATATTTTGAGATTAATACATATAATTTAATAGACTAGTGACAGTGTGAAGATCAGGATGAATGCTGATATGATTTCGATCAATAAGAATGTTACTGATATACCAGGTCTAATGTGGCTTGTCTATGCAGGGATTAAGTCAGATTTAGAAGGTGTTTTTTGACAATGTTTTCGAAGCAGGTGGCTGATGGGGAACTTTTTTGCATCTTCTGGAAGGGAATTCAAATTTTTAGGGCACTAGTTTCATGGAGGTCCTGTCGAACACGCGGTATATCAACGAGATACTTATTTCATGTATTGTGTCTATGTGTTGTGTTGCAGCTCTTTAGGAAGCGTCGGAGCTCTGCCTTGAAGCTCGTTCTGAGGGATTAAGGGATCGGAGCTCTGCCTTGATGCTCGTTCTGAGGGATTAAGGGATCGGAGCTCTGATTTGATGCTCGTTCTGAGGGATTAAGGGATCGGAGCTCTGCCTTGATGCTCGTTCTGAGGGATTAAGGGGTCGGAGCTCTGCCTTGATGCTTGTTCTGAGGGATCAAGGGGTCGGAGCTCTGCCTTGAAGCTCGTTCTGAGGGATTAAGGGGTCGAAGCTCTGCCTTGAAGATCGTTCTGAGGGATCAAGGGGTCGGAGCTCTGCCTTGAAGATCGTTCTGAGGGATTAAGGGGTCGGAGCTCTGCCTTGAAGCTCGTTCTGAGGGATTAAGGGGTCGGAGCTCTGCCTTGAAGCTCGTTCTGAGGGATTAAGGGGTCGGAGCTCTGCATTGAAGCTCGTTCTGAGGAATCAAGGGGTCGGAACTCTGCCTTGATGCTCGTTCTGAGGGATTAAGGGGTCGGAGCTCTGCCTTGAAGATCGTTCTGAGGGATCAAGGGGTCGGAGCTCTGCCTTGAAGCTCGTTCTGAGGGATCAAGGGATCGGAGCTCTGCCTTGAAGGTCGTTCTGAGGGATCAAGGGGTCGGAGCTCTGCCTTGAAGGTCGTTCTGAGGGATTAAGGGGTCCTTGACTGGTGATGTACAAGTGGAACGCAGCCTTAATGACCCTGGTGAAGCCCACGGCTTTAAACTTGATAAATCAACCAGCCATCCAGCTGTCCATTATTCTTCTAAGAAGATGATGCCATTACGATGACAATGGTGCACAAGAGATCGAGATAATAGTGATGCTTTAATGACGTCGCAAACTTCAGCACGTCTTGTAAACCATCTATGGAAACTACCCTACTACCACTGTGCCACCCACCGAGATGTGTGCAGTCATGCAGTTGAAGGGCTCTTTACCCCAAGAAGTGGAGCTATTCTTGACTCCTCTGAATCAAACTTGATTACCCAGGCGCTGAATGACGCCTACGGGTTATGCACTTCCCCATGAATACAATAATAATAATAAAACTAACAACAAGCGAGTGAGAAGAGAGGTTACATAGGAACACCAACCACCATCTCTACCTTAACTCAACCCCGTTTATTCAGTAAGGTGAAGAGATTATCTCTCTCTCGTGAATCCCTTGCGTTGAATTGCTCGAAGTTTGCGAATGATAGTATTTACGAGGTTATAAACCCGCTGCCGCGGGGACAAGTTCTGGTATTAGAGGAACGCCTCCAGAGGTAATAGCACACTCGCCTCATTTTTCCTTGTTATTGCCCAAACAAATTACGTGTTGTAGGTAAAGTTTGCGTTATTGATGTCTAGCAGACACACGCACATGCTCTCACTCTCTCAAGCTTCCTCGCTCGCTCTCTCTTCTTTTTTTTCGCCTCACTCACTTCATATTTGCAGGATAGATGTTTAGAAATATATGGATTGATAGTTATTTAGATATTCCACCAGCATGAGGACATCCCTCGTGAAGGGATGTCCTCATGCTCAGGTAGAGAAAACACACACGATGATGAACAAGCTTTTAAGCTTTTATTAGGACAAAGTATCGCTGTGTGTAGAGCTTTGTCCTTATAAAAGCATCGCTCTGTTTAGAGATTTCTCCTTTCAAAAGTTTCGTTTTGTCCTTGCAAAAGTATTACTGTGTGTAGAGCTTTGTCCTTACAAAAAGTATCGCACTGTGAAGAGCTTCGCCTTGCAAAAGTATTACTGTGTGTAGAGCTTTGTCTTTACAAAAGTATCGCATTCTAAAGAGCTTTGTCCTTTATAAATGTCTGTTCTGTAACTAACGTATTTTCTTCACTGTTACGGACAATACATTACCGAAACCCTCACGTTGACATGACAGTCTTAGTACCAGTCAAGACTATTCATACAAGGTCACTAAAGTGCAGTTTAGCCACCATTAATACTAACAACGTTTCGCCTATGCTACAAGCATTGTGAAAAATACTCCGCAACACAGGTTATACCTTGTCAACATTGCAGTTTTCAATACAGCATTTTAGTGTCATTTTATCAACAATCTCTTGGCGGGCGTTTATATTTATTGTCAAAATAATTACAGTTAGTTATGTTCTGAAACTTTAATGGGCAAATCTAGAAATTTAGAAGGAAAAAACTTTGAGAATCACGTTTGTTTGGTAACTAAAGAAATGTGAGAAATGTAAGTGGTTCCCAGGATTTTTTTTTTTTTTAGACTTTAAATGTTTTCGTGAAACCGTATTTTAGGGGTAAATAAGATGGTATTATTAAATAGCGGAAACATACTGGAGTGATGTTGAGGAGAGATGGATGGTGGAGAGACTCTCAAGGAAGAGACGTAAACGAGACGTTGATTAATATATGTGCGTGTGAGAAGGATTAACTCAATGGGAGGTGAGTGTACGCTGGGGTGAGTGTAACTAATTGGCACATCACTGACCGTAGATGTTCGTGAGTGTGAGTTGAGACGACACTGATGGTATGAGTCACTTTACTTGGTCAAGCCTGTACTTCCACTAGTCTTCTTTCCATTCTATGCCTCCCTCTTTTTTTCATCTTCTGTTCTTCCTTCTGTTCTTGTTTCCCTTGCCTTCTCCTCCTTTTACTCCTGCTTGTTTCCTATTTCCTTCCTTTACTCTCTCCCTTCGTCTCTTTCTCTCTGATTCCATCTCTCTAACTTTTAGTCTTTCTTTTCTATTCTCTCTCTCTCTTGCACACACACGCGCGCGGGCCAGGAGCTGTGAATCGACCTGCACACACAGGAGTACACACACACACAACACAGATGTCCAGAATGTCCAGTAACAAGGAAGAAGAAGACTCAGATGAATCGAGATAGGTTCTTCATCACAGAGCAAGTGGAAGTCGAAATGATGGTGAGGGCAGGATACACATAGCTTTAGAAGAGTGATAAAGCACATGGAGCAGGAAGAGTGACCTAGTAGCACCAGTGAAGAGACGAGCCAGAGTATGAACGACTCCAATGCAACTACAATTAGATAAATTAGTGAGTACACACACCACACACAGTCAACACACGACACACACGTTGGTTGTATGAGTAGGGCTCTCTTGAGCGGAGCTTTTAGAAAGACGTTACAACATATTTAACTTTATTGATGGACCGAGGAGAAAAGAATGGCAGCAGCCTTGATAGAGGATCCTAGTAGCGCCCAGTCTTGATAGGAGGTGGTCAGCCCAGTCTTGATGGACTGGTCAGTCCCCCAGTCTTGATAGAGGTCATCCGTCTATAGGAGTCAGTCCCCAGTCTTGACAGGAATGTCAGCCCCCAGCTTGATAGGAGGTCAGTAGTCTTGATAGGAGTCATCTCAGTCATTTGAGGTGGTCAGTCTCCCTTGAGATAGAGGTCATCTCATCTTATGAGACTCTAGTTGATGGAAACACCTCAGTCAGATTGAGGTGGTCAGTCCCTCAGCCTTGATAGGAGGTGGTCAGTCCCCCAGTCTTAATAGGAGGTGGTCAGTCCCCCAGTCTTGATAGGAGGTGGTCAGTCCCTCAGTCTTGATAGGAGGTTGTCAGTCTCCCAGTCTTAATAAGAGGTTGTCAGTCCCTCAGTCTTGATAGGAGGTGGTCAGTCCCTCAGTCTTGATAGGAGGTTGTCAGTCTCCCAGTCTTAATAAGAGGTTGTCAGTCTCCCAGTCTTAATAGGAGGTGGTCAGTCCCTCAGTCTTGATAGGAGGTGGTCAGTCCCTCGGCCTTGATAGGAAGTGGTCAGTCCCTCAGCCTTGATAGGAGGTTGTCAATCTCCCAGTCTTAATAGGAGGTGGTCAGTCCTCAGTCATGATGGAGGTGGTCAGTCCTCAGTCTTGATAGGAGGTTGTCAGTCTCCCAGTCTTAATAAGAGGTTGTCAGTCTCCCAGTCATGATAGGTGGTGGTCAGTCCCTCAGTCATGATAGGAGGTGGTCAGTCCCTCAGTCATGATAGGTGGTGGTCAGTCCCTCAGTCATGATAGGTGGTGGTCAGTCCCTCAGTCATGATAGGAGGTGGTCAGTCCCTCAGTCATGATAGGAGGTTGTCAGTCCCTCAGTCATGATAGGAGGTGGTCAGTCCCTCACTCATGATAGGTGGTGGTCAGTCCCTCAGTCATGATAGGTGGTGGTCAGTCCCTCAGTCATGATAGGTGGTGGTCAGTCCCTCAGTCATGATAGGAGGTGGTCAGTCCTCAGTCATGATAGGAGTGGTCAGTCCTCAGTCATGATAGGTGGTGGTCAGTCCCTCAGTCATGATAGGTGGTGGTCAGTCCCTCAGTCATGATAGGTGGTGGTCAGTCCTCAGTCATGATAGGTGGTGGTCAGTCCCTCAATCAAGATAGGAGGTGGTCAGTCCCTCAATCATGATAGGAGGTGGTCAGTCCCTCAGTCATGATAGGTGGTGGTCAGTCCCTCAGTCATGATAGGTGGTGGTCAGTCCTCAGTCATGATAGGTGGTGGTCAGTCCCTCAGTCATGATAGGTGGTGGTCAGTCCTCAGTCATGATAGGTGGTGTCAGTCCTCAGTCATGATAGGTGGTGGTCAGTCCCTCAGTCATGATAGGTGGTGGTCAGTCCCTCATCATGATAGGTGGGTCAGTCCTCATCATGATAGGTGGTGTCAGCCCCTCAGTCATGATAGGTGGTGGTCAGTCCCTCAGTCATGATAGGGGTGGTCAGTCCCTCAGTCATGATAGGTGGTGGTCAGTCCCTCAGTCATGATAGGTGGTGGTCAGTCCTCATCATGATAGGGTGGTCAGTCCCTCAGTCATGATAGGTGGTGGTCAGTCCCTCAGTCTTGATAGGAGGTGGTCAGTCCCTCAGTCATGATAGGTGGTGGTCAGTCCCTCAGTCATGATAGGTGGTGGTCAGTCCCTCAGTCATGATAGGTGGTGGTCAGTCCCTCAGTCATGATAGGTGGTGGTCAGTCCCTCAGTCATGATAGGTGGTGGTCAGTCCCTCAGTCATGATAGGTGGTGGTCAGTCCCTCAGTCTTGATTGGAGGTGGTCAGTCCCTCAGTCATGATAGGTGGTGGTCAGTCCCTCAGTCTTGATTGGAGGTGGTCAGTCCCTCAGTCATGATAGGAGGTGGTCAGTCCCTCAGTCATGATAGGTGGTTGTCAGTCCCTCAGTCATGATTGGAGGTGGTCAGTCCCTCAGTCATGATAGGTGGTGGTCAGTCCCTCAGTCATGATAGGTGGTGGTCAGTCCCTCACTCATGATAGGTGGTGGTCAGTCCCTCAATCATGATATGAGGTGGTCAGTCCCTCAGTCATGATAAGTTGTGGTCAGTCCCTCAGTCATGATAGGAGGTGGTCAGTCCCTCAGTTATGATAGGTGGTGGTCAGTCCCTCAGTCATGATAGGTGGTGGTCAGTCCCTCAGTCATGATAGGTGGTGGTCAGTCCCTCAGTCATGATAGGTGGTGGTCAGTCCCTCAGTCTTGATTGGAGGTGGTCAGTCCCTCAGTCATGATAGGTGGTGGTCAGTCCCTCAGTCATGATAGGAGGTGGTCAGTCCCTCAGTCATGATAGGTGGTGGTCAGTCTCTCAGTCTTGATTGGAGGTGGTCAGTCCCTCAGTTATGATAGGAGGTGGTCAGTCCCTCAGTCTTGATAGGTGGTGGTCAGTCCCTCAGTCATGATAGGTGGTGGTCAGTCCCTCAGTCATGATAGGTGGTGGTCAGTCCCTCAGTCATGATAGGAGGTGGTCAGTCCTTCAGTTATGATAGGTGTTGGTCAGTCCCTCAGTCACGATAGGTGGTGGTCAGTCCCTCAGTCTTGATTGGAGGTGGTCAGTCCCTCAGCCTTGATAGAAGGTGGTCAGTCCCTCGGCCTTGATAGAAGGTGGTCAGTCCTCGGCTTATGATAGGTGTGGTCAGTCCCTCAGCACTGATAGAAAGTGGTCAGTCCCTCGGCCTTGATAGAAGGTGGTCAGTCCCTCAGCCTTGATAGAAGGTGGTCAGTCCCTCGGCCTTGATAGAAGGTGGTCAGTCCCTCAGCCTTGATAGGAGGTGGTCAGTCCCTCGGCCTTGATAGGAGGTGGTCAGTCCCTCTTATAATGGTATCCAGACTTTATAAAGTGTTCAGACTTCTCTTGATACGAGTGGTCACAATAATTGTAAGTGTATCTCAGCCTTATTGAGTGTGTCAGAACCCTATAATTTTCAAAAAATTCTACAGACTTCTTTTTTACTTTATTCATTTCACGAAATAAATTTAATGGGTTTCAGTTTATCGTTACAATTGGATTTAAAAGAAGCATATAATTTTTTAAAAATGAAATACAATTTTTTTACATTATCATGCTAACAGCAAATACCTGTTAAGCATCAGGTGAAGTCTATCACTTGCTAAAGGATCATAAGGAGCATCACCTGTACAGCATCAATGTGTTACAAAATCACAATACAGATTACCTTAAGCACACTGTACAGCATCACCTGTACAGCATCACCTGTACAGCATCACCTGTACAGCATCACCTGTACAGCATCACCTGTACAGCATCACCTGTACAGCATCACCTGTACAGCATCACCTGTACAGCATCACCTGTACAGCATCACTGTACATCTCATGAGGAAGACCCTTTACTTCAGAATAAAAGGATTAAGGAAAACTTTATATACTCGTTTATACTGGGATATACACCCCTTCGTAGTATGTACACTGCTGCTATCAGCGAATATACACCGCTAATAGTATGTACACCGGCTCTCTCAGGTAATGTACATGGAGAAAGTTACACCTCTGAGAATATTTGCACCCTGGGCATCTACATATTCACTGGTTTTAGGATATATTTTAGTACAATACATTATTCACTTTTTTCATTATCCTTACCCAATAAGGCATGGAGGTGGGCCGAGTGGTTATCGGTAGGATGATACTTTTGCATCTCACCTGTTATCCAGGCCGATATCTAGTAACCATTATTTAAATCACCCGAATTAAAGGTTTTAACTAGGTATAGTCGTAAATCATGTGTGTGTGTGTGTGTGTACTCACCTATTTGTGGTTACAGGGGTCGATACTGAGCTCCTGGCCCTGTGTGTGTGCGTGTGTGTGTGTGTGTGTGTGTGTGTGTGTGTGTGTGTGTCTGTGTGTGTATCTGTCTGTGTGTAAATGTATGAAAGCGCACAAACATTTTAAGTTCGAATATATTTACAAGTGATTTTTTCCAACACACACACACACACTGCATTTTCTTGGACTGCAAGAAGGCCTTCGATACAGTTCCTCACAAGGGATTAGTGCAGAAGCTAGAGGATCAGGAACGTATAACAGGAAGGGCACTGCAACGGATCATAGAATACCTGACAGGGAGGCAACAACGAGTCATGGTATGTGATGAGGTATCACAGTGGGCGCCTGTGACGAGCGGGGTCCCACAAGGGTCAGTCCTAGGACCAGTGCTATTTTTGGTATATATGAATGACATGATGGAAGGGATAGACTCAGAAGTGTCCCTGTTCACAGATAATGTGAAGTTAATGAGGAGAATTAAATCAGATGAGGATCAGGCAGGACTACAAAGAGACCTGGACAGGCTTGAAACGTGGTCCAGCAACTGGCTTCTCGAGTTTAACCCCGCTAAATGCAAAGCCATGAAGATCGGTGAAGGGCAAAGAAGACCGCAGACAGAGTATAGGCTAGGTGTCCAAAGACTGCAAACCTCACTCAAGGAGAAAGATCTTGGGGTGAGTATAACACCGAGCACGTCTCCGGAAGCACACATCAACCAGATAACTGGTGCAGCATATGGGCGCCTGGCAAACCTGAGAATAGCATTCCGATACCTTAGTAAGGAATCGTTCAAGACACTGTACACTGTGTATGCCAGGCCCATATTGGAGTATGCAGCACAAGTTTGGTACCTACACATGGTCAAGCATGTCAAGAAATTAGAGAAAGTGCAAAGGTTTGCAACGAGGTTAGTTCCGGAGCTAAGGGGAATGTCCTATGAAGAAAGATTAAGGGAAATCGGCCTGACGACACTGGAGGACAGGAGGGTTAGGGAAGACATGATAACGACATACAAAATACTGCGTGGAATAGATAAGGTGGACAGAGACAGAATGTTAAAGAGAGCGGACACAAAAACAAGGGGTCACAATTGGAAGTTGAAGACTCAGACGAGTCACAGGGATGTTAGGAAGTATTTCTTCAGTCATAGAGTTGTCAGGAAGTGGAATAGTCTAGCAAGTGATGTAGTGGAGGCAGGAACCATACATAGCTTTAAGACGAGGTATGATAAAGCTCATGGAGCAGGGAGAGAGAGGACCTGGTAGCGGTCAGTGAAGAGGTGGGGCCAGGAGCTAAGTCTCGACCCCTGCAACCACAATTAGGTGAGTACACTCGCACAAACACACACACATGATAAAGCTCTTGGAACAGGGAGAGAGTAGACCTGGTAATAACCAGCGATGAGGCGGGGCCAGGAACTACATATATTTGTATATACACATATATATGTATATATATATATATATATATACATATATATGTATATATATGCATATATATATATATATATATATATATATATATATATATATATATATATATATATATAATATATATATATATATATATATATATATATGCAAGACAACCACTATGAAAAAATAGAAGAATTCCAAGTGCTTTCGTGACTACTCACATTATCAAGGAACTATAAAAGGAGGGGTGTTAATGTTGCAGTTTTGTAGCTGTAGTGTAAGCACGCCTCTGGCAAGACAGTGATGGAGTGAATGATGATGAAAGTTTTTCTTTGTCAGGCCACCCTGCCTTGGTGGGAAACGGCCTATGTGTTAATAATAAATAAAAAAATATATAATATAAACTTATATATACTCCAGTCAGTACTCATCCGAAAAAAAGAAAAATGTATTTGGTGGAGACACTTTATATACAAAGGCAGCGGTATGAGGAGCGTTCCAGGAATCCTGTATAACTCTGAGGATCCCGCCCCACCAGGCTCTAGTCAGGAAGGATCTGCATAAGTGATCACTGCTCTTACGAGGCATAAGAGTCCCTCCGTCAGGTGGTCTCGTGTCCTCTGCAACCCACTGCTTCCCTCCTTCACAGACTCTTTCTCCGTATTGGTAAATTATACCTGCTTAGATTTATTAAAGTAATCGATATTACTACTTTTAGAGACAATTTTGTATTTATTTTTTATTTTTATACATAGTTTGCCAGCAAGTCAAGGGTAAACAAAGAAGGAAAAACGAAAACACTCGTCACTCATTTCTTAATTGTCTTTCCGGAAGTGCGTGGATATTATGCACTTGTCTCCTGCTTCTCCTCTCATCCTTGAAAGTGCATGCACGGTGCATGCACGGTGCATGCACGGTGCCGCCTCCAGCACTTAAGTGCAGCTAACTGGGTGTCCTGAGTCCCTTCACAGAGACTTGTTATTTTCCTCACACTCCAACAGGAAGTAAAATTCCCCCAAAAAATATATACATTTGTCGCCACTCCCATCTAAGACGTTCTCACACGCCTGCTCGAGCCTCAAGCCTCAACCATTCAATTCGCACGCTCTCATCTTCCCTCCCTCCCTCCCCCTCTCTGCCTCCCCTTCCCTCACTCTTTCCTTCCCTCCCCTCCTCCCTCCTGCCCATTCTGGGACGTATCCAACATCTCCTTCCATCTACCGCAGATTTATACACCTTCTTCTTCTACTTCTTCTTCTTCTTCTTCAAGATACGTGTGGTTTGCTTAGAGGTTTCTTCTCCCGGACTGTGGGTCTTGTGTTGGACTACGTTCGGGCAGCAGTAACAACCTGGTTGATCAGGCCCTGATCCACCGGGAAGTCTGATCAAGGACCAGGCCGCGGAGGCTTTGACCCTCGGAACGACCTCCAGATAGACTCCACGTAGACTCCAGGTAGACTCCACGTACACTCCACGTACACTCCACGTAGACTCCAGGTAGACTCCACGTAGACTCCAGGTAAACTCCAGGTAGACTCCAGGTAGACTCCAGGTAGACTCCAGATAAACTAAACGTAGACTCCAGGTAGAGTCCAAGTAAGCTTCTTCCAGTGCATGCACAGCAGTCTACACTGATCTCCAGCACATCTACACTGATCTCCAGCACAACATCTACACTGATCTCCAGCACAACATCTACACTGATCTCCAGCACAACATCTACACTGATCTCCAGCACAACATCTACACTGATCTCCAGCACAACATCTACACTGATCTCCAGCACAACATCTACACTGATCTCCAGCACACAGTCTACACTGATCTCAGCAAAATCTACACTGATCTCCAGCACAACATCTACACTGATCTCCAGCACAAATCTACACTGATCTCCAGCACAACATCTACACTGATCTCCAGCACAACATCTACACTGATCTCCAGCACAACATCTACACTGATCTCCAGCACAACATCTACACTGATCTCCAGCACAACATCTACACTGATCTCCAGCACAACATCTACACTGATCTCCAGCACATCATCTAAACTGATCTCCAGCACATCATCTATACTGATCTTCAGCACATCATCTACACTGATCTACAGCACACCATCTACACTGATCTCAAGCACATCATCTACACTGATCTCCAGCACATCATCTACACTGATCTCCAGCACATCATCTACACTGATCTCCAGCACATCTTCTACACTGATCTCCAGCACATCATCTACACTGACCTCCAACTCAACATCTACACTGATCTCCAGCACAACATCTAAACTGATCTCCAGCACATCATCTACACTGATCTCCAGCACATCATCTACTCTGATCTCCAGCACATCATCTACACTGATCTCCAGCACATCATCTACTCTGATCTCCAGCACAACATCTACACTGATCTCCAGCACAACATCTACACTGATCTCCAGCACATCATCTACACTGATCTCCAGCACAACATCTACACTGATCTCCAGCACATCATCTACACTAATCTCCAGCACATCATCTACACTGATCTCCAGCACAACATCTACACTGATCTCCAGCACAACATCTACACTGATCTCCAGCACAACATCTACACTGATCTCCAGCACAACATCTACACTGATCTCCAGCACATCATCTACACTGATCTCCAGCACAACATCTACACTGATCTCAGCACATCATCACACTGATCTCCAGCACATCATCTACTGATCTCCAGCACATATCTATACTGATCTCAGCACATCATCTACACTGATCTCCAGCACATCATCTACACTGATCCCAGCACATCATCTACACTGATCTCCAGCACATCATCTACACTGATCTCCAGCACATCATCTACACTGATCTCCAGCACAACATCTACACTGATCTCCAGCACAACATCTACACTGATCTCCAGCACAACATCTATACTGATCTCCAGCACATCATCTACACTGATCTTCAGCACATCATCTACACTGATCTCCAGCACAACATCTACACTGATCTCCAGCACATCATCTACACTGATCTCCAGCACAACATCTACACTGATCTCCAGCACATCATCTACACTGATCTCCAGCATATCTACACTGATCTCCAGCACAAAATATACACTGATCTCCAGCACATCATCTACACTGATCTCCAACTCAACATGTACACTGATCTCCAGCACAACATCTACACTGATCTCCAGCACATCATCTACACTGATCTCCAGCACATCATCTACACTGATCTCCAGCACAACATCTACACTGATCTCCAGCACATCATCTACTCTGATCTCCAACTCAACATCTACACTGATCTCCAGCACAACATATACACTGATCTCCAGCACATCATCTACACTGATCTCCAGCACATCATCTACACTGATCTCCAGCACATCATCTACACTGATCTCCAGCACAACATCTACACTGATCTCCAGCACAACATCTACACTGATCTCCAGCACAACATCTATACTGATCTCCAGCACATCATCTACACTGATCTTCAGCCCATCATCTACACTGATCTCCAGCACAACATCTACACTGATCTCCAGCACATCATCTACACTGATCTCCATCACAACATCTACACTGATCTCTAGCACATCATCTACACTGATCTCCAGCATATCTACACTGATCTATAGCACAACATCTACACTGATCTCCAGCACATCATCTACACTGATCTCAGCACAACATCTACACTGACTCCAGCACACATCTACACTGATCTCCAGCACATCATCTACACTGATCTCCAGCATATCTACACTGATCTATAGCACAACATCTACACTGATCTCCAGCACATCATCTACACTGATCTCCAACTCAACATCTACACTGATCTCCAGCACAACATCTACACTGATCTCCAGCACATCATCTACACTGATCTCCAGCACATCATCTACACTGATCTCCAGCACAACATCTACACTGATCTCCAGCACATCATATACTCTGATCTCCAGCACATCATCTACACTGATCTCAGGCACAACATCTACACTGATCTCCAGCACAACATCTACACTGATCTCCAGCACAACATCTACACTGATCTCCAGCACAACATCTATACTGATCTCCAGCACATCATCTACACTGATCTCCAGCACATCATCTACACTGATCTCCAGCACATCATCTACACTGATCTCCAACTCAACATCTACACTGATCTCCAGCACAACATCTACACTGATCTCCAGCACATCATCTACACTGATCCAGCACATCATATACACTGATCTCCAGCACATCATCTACACTGATCTCCAGCACAACATCTACACTGATCTCCAGCACAACATCTACACTGATCTCCAGCACAACATCTACACTGATCTCCAGCACAACATCTATACTGATCTCCAGCACATCATCTACACTGATCTCCAGCACATCATATTCACTGATCTCCAGCACAACATCTACACTGATCTCCAGCACAACATCTACACTGATCTCCAGCACATTATCTACACTGATCTCCAGCACAACATCTACACTGATCTCCAGCATATCTACACTGCCTCCAGCATCATCGTTTAAAAAGTGTTGTTGCCACTGTGACTTATTCCTTCAACTGAGTGTATAATTTATGATACAACACTTCCATATATGTCTCTCTTCTCTCCATCATTAAATACCCAATTCAATCTGCCAAGTGATTGTCATTTCGTAATACTGGAAGTGATCCTTCAAGTGTTATAGTTAATGAAAGAGAGATTGTAGGAGATTCTCCTACAATCCTGCTTTCATGTTCACCCACCAGCAACTAAGTATTTAGATATTATTTGACTTTTGTGATCTGCATCATAGAAACACCCAAACAGAAATACGCCTCACTGTTTATCTTTCCCCTGGCTATCCTGGGTTATTAACCCACAGAGATTAATGATACGAATAAAGTGCATTTCTTCAAAGTAGAAACGATAATTGAATGACATGATCCTGGCCACCTTTGCCATATATATATATATATATATATATATATATATATATATATATATATATATATATATATATATATATATATATATAATATACAGAGATGAAGAGAGAGAGAAGGGAAGGTAAGATAATACAGGGTGACAGAAAAAGGGGGATGATTGAAGAAGTGAAGAACGAATACGCAGGAAAATCTTATACAATAATAAGCAATACCTCATTAACATATTGACAAATATCTTCTGATATACATTTACCATCAGTATAATTACGAGATCGCAAGTAGCATACATGCGAGCATTATAAAATCACTAACTAATCCGTGTTTACGTTCTTGTGGACCCACACGAAGTCTCAGAGTAAGTCGCCTTCATCCGCATGCAGTTCCTGACGCTTGCAGACTCCGTCTGTTATCTTCGTATTGACTTGTTCGCTGGTTTTGCTGGAGTGTGGACATCTCGCTCTGCCCTGGACACCATGAGTTGGGGAGCGTAGTTCCTCCCCAGTTTGACTGTGACATCAAACGCTGGTTCATTTTTCCGTGCTGCGGATTTTCCCCGAGTCTTTATACCCCTTCGGAAGCAGAACTAATTATGACTTCCTCCGTAGTGGAACTTTATTACTATTACAACTAGTACTACTACTGGTTCTACTAATGCTACTATTATTAATGTAACTACTTTTAATATATCTGTTACTACTACTGTTGCTACACCAGTTGCTGCTTCTGCAACAATAATAGTAGCAGCAGCGGCAGCAGCAACAACAAAAATAACAACAACGAACTACTCAGAACAGAATAACCGCAGCTAACATTAACATTTTTTTGATAAATATTTTTTTTTATTTTTACTGGCTGTTCATTTACCCCGTGAGAGAATACACAATAATCCCTTCCCTGTTATTTGATGAAGAGTGTCCTTTTTCTCCGGTTATTAGCGCCGTAAACCTCCTCTTATGAACTCTGAGTCGGATTTGTAATTCTGACGCCAGAAACGTCACTGGCTGGAAATACTGGCGAAGGTTTGCCGGACCCTTGCGAGTTATGAGCTCTCGGTGGGTGACTTTTCAAGGGGTCTTGAGGACCTTATGCAGGAGACGCCACTTTTCCGTGGAACCAAGGACCCTGTGCAAGAGACTCCACTTTTCACAGGGTCTGGGGACTTTATGCGGAAGATCCCATTTCTTCATTGGTTCTGGGGATTTAATGTATTAAACGCTAATTTTCAGTGGTTCTGGGGACTTTATGTAGGAGGCGCCATTTGTCTTTAGTTCTGGGGACTTTATGCAGGCCTCATTTTTCAGTGGATCTGGGGACTTTATGCATGAGACGCCACTTTTCAGTGGTTCTGGAGACCTGTGTACATTACAGTCATCGTCATCTTGTTTACGAGTTCTAAGGAACGAAATCATCCCATAACAATGGGGTTGATATTGCAATTGCAAGTGAGAAATTTGCGGATACGTCACTTATCTCTGATTTTTCTCACTGATATTGCCTCTATCTGCTGGAAATTGACTGATATTGCCATTATCTCTCATAAATTGACCGATATTACAATGGTCAATAAGAAATTGGCTGATATTGCAGCGAGATGTCATAGAATGAGGTAGGCAGGACGGCAAGTGGCAATTGGAGACGGGAATAGACGTTGGGAGTGAAAAAAATTTCTTATGTTCCTTTGGTAGATGATAACTCTCGATGTGTCCCGTAGCTCGGTTGGTAGCACACTCGCCTCACATACTGAGGTCGGTGGTTCGATCCCGGTACGGGTGGAAACACTGGGGGCGTGTTTCCTTAAGACACCTGCTGTCTCTATTCATCTAGCAGTAAGTAGGTATCTGGGTGTTAGTCGACTGGTGTGGGTATCATCCCGTGGACAAAATTAACCTAAATTGCCTTAAATACTCTGCATAAATAGGGGCTTTGTCTGCTGATCTGTCGTTTAAAGACCATAACAAGACAAAGATCACAACAGCCAGGAAGATGACGGGGTGGGTATTGAGAACTTTCAAAACAAGGGAAATAATGCCGATGGTGACACTATTCAAATCGCTAGTGCTCCCTCACGGCCCCGTTCAGGGCAGGAGAAATAGCAGAGCTGGAACAAATCCAGAGATCGTTTACGGCTCACATTGAGCCATTGAAACATCTAAATTATTGGGAACGCCTTCAAGTCTTGAACATGTACTCATTGGAGCGGAGGAGAGAGAGATACATGATAATATATACATGGAAAGTACTTGAGGGCCTGGTCCCAAATCTGCACACTGCCATAACAACATACTCTCGAAACTCTTCAAAGGTATATCAAAGGTATAGTATGTCACTGATGTCAGCTATGGTCTGTAGAAGTTGTATCATGTACCTGTAGAAATAAAGATTATTATTATTATTAGGACTGGAGGTTGAGAAAATCAACACTGTATTAGTACTGGAGGTTGAGAAAATCAACACTGTATTAGGTCTGGAGGTTGAGAAAATCAACACTGTATTAGTACTGGAGGTTGAGAAAATCAACACTGTATTAGTACTGGAGGTTGAAGAAACTAAAATTTTAATCAGTGGAAAGTTACACTTATGAACAGTTCTGGATGTGTTGAGAGAAACGTTTCGCCACAAGTGGCGTCACGATGAAGCCGTCCGTGGCGAAACGTTTCATTTAATAAGTATCCAGATGTGTTCACAAGTAATCCACTTCTACAGGTGGAAGGCATCAGCGTACCATTCACGACGTAAAAGTTGTCTCAGCACTAAGGTGAGGTACCTGAGGCTGGGCCTGGAGCAGCACCTTCAGTATGCTAACCAAGCTCCGCCTTGCCCTCCCGCTGGGCCTGAAGCAGCACCTTCGGTGTGCTAACCAAGCTCCGCCTCGCCCTCCCGCTAGTGGGATTTGCCTCAACTTATCACGGACAGTTAAAGCCTAAAATTGCTGTTCTTTCCACAAACTTTTGCTTATCATTTTCATCCAAGTCTCCATTATAACTTCTGCGCTTCTGCCTGCCACATAATCATCGTATTTTTATTCCCATGTTTAACACCATTGAATTTTTTCTCTTCTTTTTTTCAAGAATTATATTGAAGGTTGTATACTTTTTAACGTTTTCCTTTTAAGATATAGACTGCATTGTGTTCTCTGAGATATAGGTTGGCAGCTGATGACCTAGGTTAGAATCCTGCTGGTTGCGATATTATTATGGGGTAATTTAAGCAGCGCCTACACAATACCTGGGGTATGCCTGGAGGGGGTTTCGGGGGTCAACGCCCCCCCGGCCCGTAACCAGGCCTCGCCGACGCCCCTACAACCATCTTATGAAGTTAAAAGATATTAAATTATTTATCGAAGAAATAGACTGCCCAGGAGAAGTTGTTTATAATCTGTTCTGATTGCCACCGCCATCACACAAAAATTTGTCCGTTTTAAGACGTCTCGCTTATACTGAATAAAGTTATGACGGTATTCTGTATTATGTGATAAAGCCCCTGGAGGGCGAAACGTCTGCTTAATAAATATCCCTAATAAAGGTAGGGAGGGAAGTAGAGAGAGGAGGGAGGGAGGGAGCAAGGATAAAAGAGAGAGAGAGAAAGAGACAGGCAGAAAGAAAGAATAAAATAGAACACACTGAGAGAAAGCGAATAACGGGGAACGCAGAGGGAAAAACTAATTAAATCCATATATTCTAAAAAGAGTGAAATATAAAAAAAAAAAAAATAATCAACAATACTCGAATGACTAAAACCTCATGGTGAAAAAATTTCTCCATTCAAACATTTACATCCAAATGAACAATTATACATGCAAATAAGTTACCAAATCATGTCATGGAAGAGGAAAGTTGCGAAAAAAAATATAAATATATGTGAAGGAACAGTCCCTGCTTATTGAGTATTGCATAGCGAGAGCTGACATGTAGAGGGACAGTGGTAAGTGAGGGGGAATGAGGCGTAGAGATGCGTTAGTGACAGGAGGGGAGTGTGAGGGGACGCTGGTGTGTGTGTGTGTGTGTGTGTGTGTGTGTATTTTACAATTTGTCAGAGGCACTTGTCCATAAACACTTGGCCTGCTGTGTGTGTCTGTGTGTGTGTGTGTGTAATAGACTGTCATTAGACCTATGCTTCTAGGCCGAGGGACTGATTACCCCGTCTTCTTCTGTCTTCTGTACATAATTCATAATTCTACAAGACTGAGGGACTGTTTACCTTATTAATAGTCTTCAGTAAATGTCTCTATATTGCACTGATGAAGCCACCAGTTGGCGAAACGTGTATAATAATTATTCCCAGGAGTTGCTTTGAGATGTTTTGAATGTCTATATTATTTTAAAAATAAATTGGTGCCCGCTGATTCTAATACCAATTTCACAACCTTCTCCCAAGTAGGATTTACCAGTTCTGAAAGTTTCAAGCCTATCAGAAGGGGCTTTCTCAAGTTATCTAACGCAAACCAAAATAGGGATTTTTCTTCCCGTAAGCACTGAGGGAGACCCCTAAACTTCGAGTGGATTTTATTTATGAAACGCTAGACCCGTGTGAGTAATACAGCTCATTTGTGGAGTTTCACTTCTTAGCGTAATAAGTGGTAAATCATAGACACTTCAAAGATGAAAATAATATATATTTTTCGATGTTTTACCCACAGTAGGCTTTTCCAATTGCCCACTGTGGGTAAAACGTGGCAAAAGTTTTTCTTTTTGCTTAAAAGTTCTGAGTTCCCTCTCGGAGTGGTATTAAATAATGTATGAGTTGCCTCTCACAGTAATCATAGCTCTGACACCGATGCTGATCCAACACAATAACATGTCATCTCTTCCACTCCAGAGGATTGAATATTTATAAAGGACTGATTGTTTATCATTTCGCCTGTCGATTTATGTGGCTGACTTGGCAGGCAAATGGTGCCGAGAAGTATGATTAAAAGCATTTCTTTATTCTAATGAGGTTTCGCAAGAGGACGCAGCTTCTTCAGCAGGTGCTGAATGTTTTCTTTATTGAGCCGAATCTTCATGACAAGCCAGAGGACCTTTTTCTTTTACTGTACTGTGATTTAATTATCGAATAGTAATGTCTACAAAAAAGTATATGGAACTATCGGAAACTATCGCTCGCTCTGGGAAGAAATAGTACACTGGAGGTTGAGAATTACTGATACGTGTTCGAGGAATAGATTTCTCATTTTTTTTAATTAAATGCAATTCGAAAACTTATTTGAGGGAATGAATTTGTCTAAAAGGTTTATTTAATGCCTTTTGGTGCGGTGCTGACTTAGGATAAAGGCTCGAACATTTAATTGAGAAAGTCTCGTAGTGTTCGGTGGTGGTGAAGCAACGATAGCAAGTCTAATAAACACTTATATATATATAAAATATATATATATATATATATATATATATATATATATATATATATATATATATATATATATATTCAAGTCATAATTTCTCATAGTTGTAAATAAATTCATTTGCAAATGTGGGCCCAAGTGGTGATCCCATAACACCATCAATTGTCTTGTATAGAATAATATTAAATGTAAACACAGACTTGGAAATAAGTTTTCAATTGTTTCTTTGTCTATCCTATATTAAATGTATTATTATAAATGTTATATTTTAAATATTTTAATATCTGAAAATATTTTAATATTTTTAAGGAGCACAAATGTTGAGGATAATACAGACTTAACTAACAGTTAATATTACTGATTTATTCATGGGAGAGCGCTAACCTCGTAGGGGCTCACATAGCTTCTGGGAAGTGAAAGCTAAACTGGTTTCACCCAAAAAAAAAAAAAACGGCAGCTCCAATTCTTTGAATCAAGAGCCCTTCATCGTTACCACAGCGCCTGTGAAAAAGACCAATGGATCTCCAGCCTGCTACTGAGACTTCATCAGTCACATAGTTGTACATGTATAGTACACAACACCAACAAGATGATGAATTAGACACGTGTAATATCCAAGTATCTTTATTGTAGACGTTTCGCCCTCCAGTGGCTTTATCAATACAAATTCAAGGACATAATTGGAGGAATGTAGAACTATATACAAAAGATGAGGTAATCAGTCCCCCAGCCTTGGAGTTAGAGCACCGTAGTCGTGAAGAGTTTGGAGCAATGGCATGAAGATTGAAGCTTATATACTGGCGTCAGGTGAGGGACGTGCAGCAGAAGGCACTGGACAGGCACCTAAAGTCAGTACCTGACCAGCCGGGCTGTGGTTCGTATATCAGTTTGCGTGCGGCCAGCAGTAATAGCATGGTTGATCACATCCTGATCCACCTCGATGCCTGGTCTCAGACCGAGCCGCGGGGATGTTGACCCTCGAAACCCTCTCCAGGTATACTCTCCAGGTAGGCGGGATTCCCCTGTGGAAGTAGGTCATACCTGAGGGACATGTCAATAGTAGTTAAGAGGGTTGTGGAGATGTCCTCTTGCAACAGAATCTCCAAGACCCTTACTTGAGGGCTAATGCCAAGAATGTGGTGAAGACTTTCAGCCAAAGACCAGCGCTTGAGGGTCACCGTTGACCTCTTGCAACAGACACTCAATCAAGCGCTGGGAAGAAGCAACTGTGCTCCTCTGCAACAGAAACTCATTCGTTGACATCTTGCAACAATATCTCCAAGACCCTTGAGGGCTAATGCCAAAAATGTGCTGAAGACCCCTCAACCAATGACCAGAGCTTGAGGGCCAGCACTGCACTCTAGCAGCAGACCCTCAACCAGGGACCAGCGCTTAAGCGCTATTCTCTATCCCAAAATTTTAATATAAAAAGAAATATTTACATTTTACAGAAATTCCCTTTATTTATTTTTTCATATTTCCTTATATATTTATTTTATTTATTCATTTATTCATAAGAATTGCAAAGGTAAATTTATTTTAAGAATCTCAGTTCGAAATAAAAAATGTATTTTCATTTTTTTTTGCATATATATTGAGTATAAACTAATATAAACTGACAATGTAAACTAATATAAACTGACAATGTAAACTAATATAAATTGACAATATAAACTAATATAACCTGACAATATAAACTAATATAAACTGACAATATAAACTAAAATAAACTAATAATATTGGTAGAATTACCGACAATATGTTAAGTAAAAGGACACAAATGCAACTAATGTGACATTTTATTGTGGCAACGTTTCGCTCTCCAGGAGCTTTGTCAAGCCGTTACAAGCGTTACATGGACACAGTGGGCTATAATAGCCCACTGTGTCCATGTAACGCTTGTAACGGCTTGATAAAGCTCCTGGAGAGCGAAACGTTGCCACAATAAAATGTCACATTAGTTGCATTTGTGTCCTTTTACTTAACATAAAATAAACTAATATAAACTGATAAATTAATATAAATTGATAAACTAATATAAATGATAAATTAATATGAATTGGCAAATTAATATAAACTGATAAACTAATATAAACTCAATTAACTGAGCAGAATATGATAAATAAGACACAAAACATGAGTATTTTTATTGCCGAAACGTTTCGACCGCACAGCAGGCTTCTTCAGTCGAATACAGAGGCTATTTTAATATTAAAGGCAGTGGAAGGGGAAGAGAAGTTGTATTAATGTTGGTAGAATTACCGACAATATGTTAGGTAGAAGGACACAAGTGCAACTAATGTGACATTTTATTGTGGCAACGTTTCGCTCGACAAAGCTCCTGGAGAGCGAAACGTTGCCACAATAAAATGTCACATTAGTTGCACTTGTGACTTTTTTTTTTATCTAACAAGAAGAAAGATAATTCTGAGTTGTTGGGTCCCCTCTGCCTTGTGTAACGTTCAGTCCTTTGGTCTTCATTGAAGGTGATCAGTCCCTTAAGGCAGAGCCATGAGGATGGGAGAGGAGCAGCAGTTGGAGACGGCATCACAAGTTGGCTGGGCCCCAAGGTGTTACACATGTGCCTTAGTCATCACCGTTGCGATGTTGTATACCTTAATATAATGATAATCAGGATATACTCATGCATCTCCGACAAGAGTATATACGCCGAGAGGTGTGTGTCGGGGTATATACACTCAAGAGTTTACTTAAATCGTTATTCTAGGGATTAAAGTATTCTTGACTAGTGGTGTACAGGTGATTGCCTTAATAACCCTTGTGTAGTTTATGGTATTTAAACCTCATAAAACAGCCAATTAACCAACAACCTCTGTTCTGACTAGACCACTCTATTCCACAGGCTATCATGAACTGTTGTAGTTATTATTATTATTAGTAGTAGTAGTAGTATTAATTTTTCGTTTTCTTCTTCATTTTCTTCTTTTTTCTTCATCTTTCTTCTTCTTCTTCTTCTTCTTCTTCTTCTTCTTCTTCTTCTTCTTATTATTATTATTATTATTATTATTATTATTATTATTATTATTATTATTATTATTATTATTATTATTATTATTATTATAGACTCAGGGGGGACGGGAGGTAATGAGGTTTGACCAGAAGAATACTGAGGGTAATTCAGACTCCTTGAATGAAGAGCCCTTCTCCCAGCATCCTCTCCCGTCCTCTCCCCCTCACACAAAGGCACCAACTGTGCTCTCTCGTCCAGTTCTTGGTTACCTTTGTATCTTTCTCACAACGGCACTAATTCCAACAACACCGAATATTTTTTTATACTGATGGAAAAAGCGCTAAACACGCCTGGGCCGTAAGGAAACGAGTGATAATCAGTTCGATCCTGGGAAAGGGAGACAGTAGCTACAATCCAGTAGATCAAGAGCCCTGTACCAGCATCCCGTTGAAGGAAACTATTTGTAAACGATTTTTTCCCCTGATATTTGTTGTTGGTAACATACTTTTCACCTACTACGTTTATTCACTTCAACCATACTTTTTTCCTTGTTTTTTTCCTGCGAGGAGATATTTCCTGGCTGGAGATATTTCCTGGCTGGAGTAGCGAGTGTTTTTGTGAAACAACAGACTCATTTCTCTCTCTCTTAGTTCCCTTCTGACAGCCTTATTTACCAGGAAATTTGAGGAGCAGCGTCTCACTCTGCAGGTGTTGTCTCTCACAGGTGTTCTCCCCGTCAGGTGTTGTGTGGTCTCCGCCAGCTGTACCCAGATGGCTTACTTCCCGAAACGGCGAACTTTTGACACATATTTTGGCTTTTGTTGAGACAACATTCTGAGTATAAAGGCTTGATCTCCAAGATGTCTTAAAGTAAGAGTGAGAGAGGTCACAGGTCATGCCAGGTCAAAGATTAGGTCACATCTTTTCTTCAACATTCAGTAGGAAATATGTACAAACATTTATATCAGGTGAGAGGAGCCTCGAACTAGTGCCACCGACTCTGAGGCAAATGCCTAGTTACATATATATATATATATATATATATATATATATATATATATATCTTATCGAGTATGTATTTTATCGAATATATTGATCAATAATTTCCCAGGTGCTGTGTGAACTCCTCCCCCCCGAGAGTTCAGCCTAATTACCATGAATGCAATAAAAGATGATGATGATAATAATAATAATGTAATAATAATACTACTATTACTAATAATAATAATTGCAATAATAATAATAATTATTATTATTATTATTATTATTATTATTATTATTATTATTATTATTATAACAATGACAGTAACAAGAATAACAACAACAACAATAATAATAATACTAATAATAATAATAACAATAACAACAACAAGAATAACAACAACAAAAATAGCAATAATAATAATATTATTATTATTATTTATAATAATTTTAACAACAACAAGAATAACAACAACACTAATAAGAATAACAACAACACTAATAAGAATAACAACAACACTAATAAGAATAACAACAACACTAATAAGAATAACAACAACACTAATAAGAATAACAACAACACTAATAAGAATAACAACAACACTAATAAGAATAACAACAACACTAATAAGAACAACAATAAGAGAGTAATATAGAGTCCAGAGAGAAGAGACAATAATCAAAGTCGTCCTCTTTTAATCACCATGTTTACCGCTTCAAGAGTCTTGTATTTACACCCACTGCCGTGGAAAAAATATTACTTCTACTTGTTTGCTCTCTAAACTCTTCTCATATCTCTCTCCTCTAAAGGATCGCGTCTTCTAAAGAATTGTTTTTTTTTTATCGAAGTAATGATGTAAGAAGACAGATATATTGTTTTCCTTTTGCTTCTTCACCTCGGAGACGGCGATGTTTTGGTCTCGTCTCCGTGTTGTTGTCTTTAGCCTGACGGGAAGAAAAGGTTGTTTGTAACCCCAGTAGAGGAAGATGTTTGTTTGTAATCTCAGGATTGTTGGATGTTTGTCACCTCTATAGATGAAGATGGTTGCAATCCCAGGAGAGAAAAGTGTTGTTTGTAACACCTGGAAAGAAGTTGTTTTGTAACACCAGGAAAGAAGTTGTTTGTAACACCAGGAAAGAAGTTGTTTGTAACACCAGGAAAGAAGTTGTTTGTAAAACCAGGAAAGAAGTTGTTTGTAACACCAGGAAAGAAGTTGTTTGTAACACCAGGAAAGAAGTTGTTTTGTAACACCAGGAAAGAAGTTGTTTGTAACACCTGGAAAGAAGTTGTTTGTAACACCAGGAAAGAAGTTGTTTTGTAACACCAGGAAAGAAGTTGTTTGTAACACCAGGAAAGAAGTTGTTTGTAACACCTGGAAAGAAGTTGTTTGTAACACCAGGAGAGGAAGATGTTTGTAACTTTATTAAACACAAAACAACATTCGACAATGTCTTTAAAAAGGGATTAATAAGCTCTAGGTTTGATTAAAATATTATATTTATTACACATAGTCAGTTTTTTGTGTTTTATATATACATAAAACAGTAATAAATACAGATCAATGACACGAACGAACGATTATAGAGAAAACGAAACGAAGGCAAGAGTACGGAATATTTCGGCCTTACACTGAGGCTCTCATCAGAAATAGATTTTCCTCCTGGGAATCTTAAGCGAATGGGGAATAGAATTAACAAATCCGTGGAAAACACCTTCAATGAATTATTCCAGGCGCTCCGGAATTTCAGATGCCATCATCAGTGTTTAAAAATAAGGAAAACTTAATCGGTATTGATTGTTTACTTAAACACGACAGATAAAAACAAACCTCTAAACAAATATTAACATAATTACTAATCAACTCAATCTATTACTTAAATCATACACTCAAACATAAGACAATTATAGCTAATGTATAAACAGTCGTATAGTTGTCTACCTGAGGAAATGTATACAGTGCTGTATTTGATTACTGTTCTTGTTGCGCTTATTGGAAGGGATGTTTTGGTTTATTCTAGCCAAGAAAAAAACACATTTTAAGCAGTTCACACCACTGGAAGAGCAAGACACTTGTTCATAAATGATTAATTGGTTCCACAGAGACAATGTCGAGTCTGTGTGGCGTTAAAGTCACAGGTGAGTAACAGTCATCATAATTGAGAGGGAGGTCAGTCAACTAACACAAATATAGTAGAGGGAGAGAACTTACCCAAGGGTAAACCAGCTCAGAAAGACCTACCTTCATGCTGAGTAGTTCCGTATTTAGAACATAAATGGACAAATACGTGAGTCAACAGTTGAAATAAAACCACATTATGGTGGTTGATACGATTCACGTGTTGGCGAGGAAACGTCAAACGACGTTTCGATCCTTCCTTGACTTTTGTCAAGTCTCGCCCGAATATGAAACCAAACATAACACTATAGATTATTGTTTCAATTTGTTTCAACACACTGGCCGTATCCCACCGAGGCAGGGTGACCTAAAAAGAAAAACAGAAGGCTTCTTTGTAAATTTAGTAATGTATACAGTAGAAGGGGTTACTAGCCCCTTGCTCCCGGCATTTAAGTCGCCTTTGACGACACGCATGGCTTACGGAGGAAGAATTCTTTTCCACTTCCCCATGGACATAAATTATTGAATTAAGAAATTATAGGTAAATATAGACAGACTAAAAGGTAAACACACAAATAAAGCAGTGACATAGCACATATATCCAGGGTGCAGTTATATATCCAGGTTGTAGTTATATATCCAGGTTGTAGTTATATATCCAGGTTGTAGTTATATATCCAGGTTGCAGTTATATATCCAGGTTGTAGTTATATATCCAGGTTGCAGTAATATATCTAAGTTGTAGTTATATATCCAGGTTGCAGTTATATATCCAGGTTGTAGTTATATATCCAGGTTGTAGTTATATATCCAGGTTGCAGTTATATATCCAGGTTGCAGTTATATATCCAGGTTGCAGTAATATATCTAAGTTGTAGTTATATATCCAGGTTATAGTTATATATCCAGGTTCCAGTTATATATCCAGGTTGTAGTTATATATCCAGGTTGCAGTTATATATCCAGGTTGCAGTTATATATCCAGGTTGTAGTTATATATCCAGGTTGCAGTTATATATCCAGGTTGCAGTTATATATCCAGGTTGCAGTTATATATCCAGGTTGTAGTTATATATCCAGGTTGCAGTTATATATCCAGGTTCCAGTTATATATCCAGGTTGTAGTTATATATCCAGGTTGCAGTTATATATCCAGGTTGCAGTTATATATCTAGGTTGTAGTTATATATCCAGGTTGCAGTTATATATCCAGGTTGCAGTTATATATCCAGGTTGCAGTTATATATCCAGGTTGTAGTTATATATCCAGGTTGTAGTTATATATCCAGGTTGCAGTTATATATCCAGGTTGTAGTTATATATCCAGGTTGCAGTTATATATCCAGGTTGCAGTTATATATCCAGGTTGCAGTTATATATCCAGGTTGCAGTTATATATCCAGGTTGCAGTTATATATCCAGGTTGCAGTTATATATCCAGGTTGTAGTTATATATCCAGGTTCCAGTTATATATCCAGGTTGCAGTTATATATCCAGGTTGCAGTTATATATCCAGGTTGCAGTTATATATCCAGGTTGTAGTTATATATCCAGGTTGCAGTTATATATCCAGGTTGTAGTTATATATCCAGGTTGCAGTTATATATCCAGGTTGCAGTTATATATCCAGGTTGCAGTTATATATCCAGGTTGTAGTTATATATCCAGGTTCCAGTTATATATCCAGGTTGTAGTTATATATCCAGGTTGCAGTTATATATCCAGGTTGCAGTTATATATCCAGGTTGTAGTTATATATCCAGGTTGTAGTTATATATCCAGGTTGTAGTTATATATCCAGGTTGTAGTTATATATCCAGGTTGGAGTTATATATCCAGGTTGCAGTTATATATCCAGGTTGCAGTTATATATCCAGGTTGTAGTTATATATCCAGGTTGCAGTTATATATCCATGTTGTAGTTATATATCCAGGTTGTAGTTATATATCCAGGTTGTAGTTAAGGCTGAATATTTTAATGCTCAGTAAGTAATTAAATTTTTAATTAAGACTAAACAAACGAACAATTTAATTAGGAATGTTATATACATTCCACTTTGCATATTTGTATCATAATTTTTATCATAATTTGATTATTAATAAAAAATAACAAATATATATATAATATATATATATATATATATATATATATATATATATATATATATTATATATATATATATATATATAATATATATATATATATATATATATATATATATATATATATATATATATTGTTTGTGTATGTGTGCGTGTTGCTGTTTACAAAGGGAAGCGCTAAACCAGTAGAGGGTCATATTGCGATTTCGGAATGTTGGGCAGTCGGATTTGACCCAAAGAAAAAGGAGACTAGCTAAAATTCAATGGATCAAGAGCCCTTCACCGGCATCAAGAATAGTTCCTTGAAAGAACCAACTTCAAAGAAACAAATTTTGTTGTTGTTATTATTATTATAATAATAATAATAATAATAATAATAATAATATTATTATTATTATTATTATTATTATTATTATTATTATTATTATTATTATTATTGTGCGGGAGAAGGGCTCTTGAACCAAGAATTGGAGCTGATTTTGTCTTGGGCTTCTTCCTCTTCTTTCTGGCCCAACCTTCCATCTATTTCAACCTTCCATTTATCCCACCCATCTATCTGTGTCAAACATCCGTCTATTTCAACCTTCCTTCAACTCTTTTTCTCTTTTCCTCCACTCTTTTTCTTCCTCCCTAAACTCTTTCTCTCCCTATCTCTTCCCTTTCTCTTCGTTAATTTTTTATCTTCCTCTCTTTCTCTCCCTTTCTCCCCCCCCCTCTTTCCCTGCCTTCCTCTTCTCTTTCTCTCCCTCTCTTCTCTCTCTCCTTCCCTCCTCTCTTTTTCTTCTTCCTTCCTCTCTTTCTCTCCCTTTCTCCCCCCCTCTTTCCCTGCCTTCCTCTTCATTTTCTCTCCCTCTTTTCTCTCTCTCCTTCCCTCCTCTCTTTTTCTTCTTCCTTCCTCTCTTTCTTTAACTACCTCTTCTCTTTCCCTCCCGCTCTCTTGTCTTTCTCTCTCCCCCTCCTCTCTTTCTCTCTCTCTCTCTCTCTCTTTCTTCATCTCACCAAACACTTGATGACGAAAGCTAATAAGAATATGATAATTAATGGGAGGGAGGAGACACAAGATAGATGGAGACCGTCAGAGAGAAGGATGGAGGAGGAGGAGGAGGAAATTAATGGAAGGAGTTGATTGTGGGAAGTTGAAGGGATGGGGAGGAGAGGGGGGAAGGATATGGGAGGTGAGTGGGAAGGCGCAAGGAGAGAGGGTTAGGGGAAGGATATCGAGGGACAGAAGGGGAGATAGGGGAATGGGAGTGGACAGGTAAAGGTAGAGAGGTGATGGGAAGGGGAGTGGCGAGTCATTCTCTTCCCTTTAAACCCCCTTCCTCAAACACTTCCTCTCCCTTCAAAAAACAAACCTTCTCTTCAAAAAACACTTCCTCCTTTCAAAAAACACCCATCCCTTCAAAAAAAAAAAAAACACTATTCCCTTAATAAAAGCCTCCAAATTGATTCCTCCCTTCAAATGCACCCTTCCAAAATAACGTCCAAAATGTCCTTATCATTACAAACACCCCTCCTTTCCAAAAATAAAGCTCTAAAACCCCACTCTCTCTTCAAAAAGCATCCCTTTCTCTAAAAACATCCCCTTCCTCTGGAAGACTCCACTTTCTCCCTCTACAAGAACCTCCACTCTAATAATAATATATCTTTATTTACTACAAGTACATGTACAAGGTATACAGACCTAGCTGACATCAATGACATACTACTATATAGAAAAGCCGCTTGTTATGCTGAGCATTTCGGGCAAATTAGGTCAGTGTCCCAGGATGCGACCCACACCAGTCGACTAACACCCAGGTACCCATTTTACTGATGGGTGAACATAGACAACAGTTGTAAAGAAACACGCCCAATGTTTCTACCCTGGCTGGGAATCGAACCCGAACTCTCGCCGTGTGAAACGAGAGCTTTAGCCACCAGAGCCCATCTAGATACAAAGATGAACGTCACTTGCTCTTATTTTCTCTAAACATCTTCCTCGCTCTCTAATTCTCTTGTGTAAACACTTGTCTCTCTCTCTCTCTCTCTCTCATCCTGTTATATAAACACTTGTTTCTCATCCCATTATGTAAATATCTTCTGAGAGCCCTTTTGTTTTCCTGTCCTCGGCTCATACACCTAGATAATAGACGATAGATAATTGTTCTTAGGTAGAAGTTGATAGTTATTGTAAGTAGATTAACTGGGGGTGGACTGCCAAGTCTTCTGCTATCTGTATTTCCCATCCACTCCCGTGAATTTATTTTCCTCATATTGTGTAAATCTTCTTCACTTTGTTTAAATCTTCCTCATCTTGTGTAAATAATTATCTCTCAGTCTTGTGTATAAATAACTATCTCTCAGTCTCGTGTGTAAACACTTGTCTCTCACCTTGTGTTAAAACACCACATCGCTTCCTAAATACTTTTTACCTTTCTTTCTCACTGCCATTGTGGGAAAAAACATCGGCCACTCCCCCTCTTCCTCTTGCCTCCCCCTCCCTTCCAGAAAAGTTACACTGGGCCCAGCAGCTGGGCAAGAGGTAAGTGGGTGAAGGAGTGTCTCTAAACATAAGAGTGTTTAGTCTGGAGTGGTAACATCTGCCTTGAGCTCCTCGGGTTTAATATGTGAAAGGAGACAGAAACTGTGTTTCATGCGGGAGACTGGCAATGCCTCAGCGGGTTTTATTGTGTTTTTGTGTGTGTGGTTTTTAGTGTGAGATGGGGAGTTCAGAGCGTAGTGGGTGTTGCTAAGAACAAGAATATTGTTCAAATGTATTGTGTAAGTGTATTATGTATTTGTGGGTGTACTGTGCAAGTGTACTGTGCAAGGGTACTGTGCAGGTGTACTGTGCAAGGGTACTGTGCAAGTGTACTGTGGTGTAAGTGAATTGCTAAGAGCAAGAATATTGTTCAAATGTATTGTGTAAGTGTATTATGTATTTGTGGGTGTACTGTGCAGGTGTACTGTGCAGGTGTACTGTGCAAGTGTGCTGTGCAAGTGTACTGTGTGATAGTAAAAGGGGTAAGTGCACTTGCAGCAATTTGGATTGCAAGTGCACTGTGAAAGTGTTACTGTATAGAACTGATGTGTAAAACACTTGGAAGTGTGAATAATCAAGTTCGATCCACGGAAAGGGAGTCTAATTCTAACTCCTTGGATCACGAGCCCTTCACCAGAATCAAAGCATCTTCCTTGAAGCTAGGAAGAACTGGGTGCGGATAGCACCAACAGCCTGACCGATCACAACTTCAACCAGGATGCCTGGTCTGTGCCTCACTCACTCTCATTAAGTACCGTATTTTTCGGCTTATAAGGCGCACGTTCATATGAGACATATAAGACGATGTTTCCAAGCGGTTGTAAAGTAACGTTCGTAAACAACTGCTAAAGCGTAACACAAACCTACCCTTGATCCTGACTTTGAGCGTATAAGGCGCAACCTTATACGCCTTCCGACATGACGGAAGGAATAGACTCCGAAGTGTCCCTGTTTGCAGATGATGTGAAGTTGATGAGGAGAATTCAATCGGACGAGGACCAGGCAGAACTACAAAGGGACCTGGACAGGCTGCAAGCCTGGTCCAGCAATTGGCTCCTGGAGTTCAATCCCACCAAGTTCAAAGTCATGAAGATTGGGGAAGGACAAAGAAGACCGTAGACGGAGTACAATCTAGGGGGCCACAGACTACAAACCTCAATCAAGGAAAAAGATCTTGGGGTGAGTATAACACCAGGCACATCTCCTGAGACTGAGACGCACATCAACCAAATAACTGCTGCAGCATACGGGCCCTAGCAAACCCATGACATCTTAATAAGGAATCGTTCTGGACCCTGTACACTGTGTACGTTAGGCCCATATTGGAGTATGCAGCACCAGTTTGGAACCCACACCTAGCCAAGCACGTAAAGAAACTAGAGAAAGTGCAAAGGTTTGCAACAAGACTAGTCCCGGAGCTAAGGGGTATGTGCTATGAGAAGAGGTTAAGGGAAATCGACCTGACGACACTGGAGGACAGGAGAGATAGTGGGGACATGAGAGGAATTGACAAGGTGGACAGAGACAGAATGTTCCAGAGATGGGACACAGCAACAAGGGGACACAGTTGGAAGTTGAAGACTCAGATGAATCACAGGGATGTTAGGAAGTATTTCTTCAGTCACAGAGTGGTCAGGAAGTGGAATAGCTTTCGAAATGATGTAGTGGAGGCAGGATCCATTCATAGCTTCACGAAGAGGTATGATAAAGCTCATGGCGCACTGAGAGTGACCCAGTAGCGGCCAGTGAAGAGGCGGGGCCAGGAGCTATGACTCGACTCCTGCAACCACAACTAGGTGAGGTGAGTACACACACACACAAACACACACACACACACAAATACACACACACACAAACACACACAGTGGAGGAAGGAAGGCAGCTGGGTAGACAGGACGGGGTGCGTCACCAACAAGGGATGTATCAAGTGCTAGAGGGCATACACACAACTGAGGAGGAGGTGAAGCAGTTACTCAGTGACCTCGATACCTCAAAGGCGATGGGTCCGGACAATATCTCGCCGTGGGTTCTTCGGGAAGGAGCTGAGGTACTGAGTGTACCACTTACCATAATATTCAACACATCCCTTGAAAATGGGCAGATACCTGAGGTATGGAAGAAGGCCAACGTAGTCCCCATCTTTAAAAAAGGAGACAGAAAAGAGGCACTAAACTATAGACCGGTGTCACTTACATGTAAAGTGTGCAAAGTCCTGGAGAAAATCATCAGGAAAAGAATGGTGGAGCACCTTGAGCTGAATAGGATATTAAACACCAGACAGCACGGATTCCGGGAAGGCAAATCCTGTGTAACAAACCTCCTAGAGTTCTATGATAAAGTAACAGAGGTAAGGCAAGAGAGAGAAGGGTGGGTTGATTGCATTTTCCTGGACTGCAGGAAGGCCTTCGACACAGTTCCTCACATGAGATTAGTAAAGAAGTTGGAAGAACAAGCATGTATAACAGGAAGGGCACTGGAATGGATCAGGGAATACCTCACAGGGAGGCAACAACGGGTCATGGTGCGTGATGAGGTATCACAGTGGGCGCCTGTGACGAGCGGCGTACCGCAGGGGTCAGTCCTAGGACCAGTGTTATTCTTGGTATATGTAAATGACATGACGGATGGGATAGACTCAGAAATGTCTCTGTTCGCAGATGATGTGAAATTATTAATGAGGAGAATCACATCGGAGGAGGACCAAGCAGGACTTCAAACAGACCTGGACAAGCTTGACATCTGGTCTAGCAACTGGCTTCTCGAATTCAATCCCACCAAATGCAAAGTCATGAAGATCGGAGAAGGGCAAAGAAGACCGCTGACAGAGTACAGGCTAGGCGGACAAAGACTACAAACCTCGGCAAAGGAGAAAGACCTTGGGGTGAGTATAACGTCAAGCACGTCTCCGGAGGCACACATCAACCAGATAACTGCGGCAGCATATGGGTGACTGGCAAACCTAAGATTAGCGTTCCGTTACCTTAACAAGGAATCGTTCAAGACACTGTACACCGTGTACGTCAGGCCCATACTAGAATATGCAGCACCAGTCTGGAACCCACACCTGGTCAAGCACGTAAAGAAACTAGAGAAAGTGCAAAGGTTTGCGACAAGGTTAGTTCCACAACTCAGGGGTCTGTCCTATGAAGAGAGGTTGAGGGAAATAGGACTAACAACACTGGAGGAAAGAAGGGTCAGAGGAGACATGATAACGACATACAAAATACTGCGGGGAAACGACAAGATAGACAATGACAAGATGTTTCAGAGAGGGAACACAGAAACAAGGGGACACAACTGGAAGCTGAAGACTCAGATGAGTCAAAGGGATGTTAGGAAGCATTTCTTCAGCCACAGAGTAGTCAGGAAGTGGAATAGTCTAGAGAAAGATATAGTGGAGGCAGGAACCATACATAGTTTTAAGACGAGGTATGATAAAGCTCATGGAGCAGGGAGAGCAGAGACCCAGTAGCGGACAGCGAAGAGGCGGGGCCAGGAGCTGAGTCTCGACCCCTGGAACCACAATTAGGTGAGTACAATTAGTGAGTACACACACACACACACACACACATTGGAATATAGGGCAGAAGGAACAGAAGAACAAAATTCAAGAGTAAAAATGCTTGGAGAATGGGGAGGTAAAAAGGGAAGGATGTGGTAGAAGAAAGAAGAGTGGAAGAAAGAAATGGAAAAGGAGAGAAATTTAGAAATAAGTGAGAAAGTGACGAATTCTCTCTCTCTCTCTCTCTCTCTCTCTCTCTCTCTCTCTCTCTCTCTCTCTCTCTAGAGTGAGAGAGAGAGAGAAAGAGAGAGAGAGAGAGAGAGATCATAATGGTGCTGGCTTGCCTATTCTTCAGATCCATTGTCAAGAAACAAAGAATGGAACTGTCTTATTACTCCGTCTTCATTGCTGGCTCCCTATCTCTCCCCCTATCCTTCTCTCCCTCCCCTCGCCCCACTCTTCCCCTTCCCTCCCTTCTCCTTTTCCCTCACTTTTCCCTAATACACCACCATTTTCTTAGACCTTTCCATCCTATTCCCCATTTCATGCGTTCCCTATGCGTTCCCTCCTTCAGACTTTTTCTTCTGCCTCTCCTTTCGCCCTATTCCAGTGCCCCTATTTTATCCTTTCCATTTCCTTGCCCATTTTCGCCATCTCTCTTTCCTCCTCACTTGTACCTATCCATCTTTCTTCTCTCTCCCCTTCCACGTTTTCATTTCTCTCTCCCTCGTGTATTCTCCTCCTCCCAGTTCCCATTTTTCCCTTTTTTTTTCCCTTTCATTGTTGCTTCTCGTGTCAGCTTTCTGTCTGTAAACTATGATCAGCTTATTTATGTGAATTATGATCAGCTTATTTACGTAAACTATGATCAGCTTATTTATGTAAACTCTTGTCAGCTTATTTATGTAAACTATGATCAGCTTATTTATGTAAACTATTGTCAGCTTATTTATATAAACTCTGATCAGCTTATTTATGTAAACTATTGTCAGCTTTTTATGTAAATTATGGTCAGCTTATTTATGAAAACTATTGTCAGCTTTTCTGTGTAAATTATGATCAGCTTATTTATACAAACTCTGGTCAGCTTATTTATGTAAACTATGATCAGCTTATTTAGGTAAACTATTGTCATCTTATTTATACAAACTGTGATTTAATTATTTCAAATATATATTTTTTTTTCATGCTGGGCCGAGTATTTTCGTCAATGGAGGAGCTTTACTTACTTAGTTATAATTGCAGGGGTCGATTCGTAGCTCCTGGCCCCGCCTGTTTCACAACATGTGAGCAGTGCTTATAGAAGCTTGACTCGATATAGCAATTTCTGAACTCGATTTCGTAAATTCTGCGCTCGATTTCGTAATTTCTTGACTTGATATAGTAATTTCTGGACTAGATTTCGTAATTTCTGGACTAGATTTCGTAATTTCTGGACTAGATTTCGTAATTTCTGGGCTAGATTTCGTAATTTCTGGGCTCGATTTCGTAATTTCTGGACTCAATTTCGTAATTTCTGGGCTCGATTTCGTAATTTCTGGGCTCGATTTCGTAATTTCTGGGTTCGATTTCGTAATTTCTGGGCTCGATTTCGTAATTTCTGGGCTCGATTTCGTAATTTCTGGGCTCGATTTCTGAATCTCTAGGTTCATTTTCCGTAGAGTTCGGACTCTGATCAGTCACCTCTGGCATACTACTGTGGTACTATTTGACTCGTGGATAACACGTTGCCTCGTTTTCTGGAACTTATTCTCTCTCCCCTCCTCTCTCTCTCTCTCTCTCTCTCTCTCTCTCTCTCTCTCTCTCTCTCTCTCTCTCTCTCTCTCTCTCTCTCTCTCTCTCTCTCTCTCTCACTCTCCCTCTCCCATTTTCCCCCTCTTCATCTAGCTCTCTCTCTTTCTTCCTCACTTCCTCCCTCCCTCTATTTCTTCCCTCTTTCCCTCCCTCCCTCCATCTCTTCCTGTCTACATCATTCATTTATCTTTCGGCCCATTGCATTCCTTCCCTGGACTTCAAGGTAACTCCGACCTTACTGGACCACTCACAAGCAACCATTGACCTTCCAGGACCGACCACAAGGCACCACCGACCTCCCAGTATAAAGTACCGGGATTTCCGTTTACAAGTTTCTACCGGAGCATCGAGACAGTGAAGTGTCGCCTCCCGGCTCTGTCTTGTGTGTGTGTACTCACCTAATTGTGGTTGCAGGGGTCGAGACTCAGCTCCTGGCCCCGTGTGTGTGTGTGTGTGTGTGCGTGCGCGTTTCTGTGCACGAACACCCTAGTACAATGTACATTAAGGTAACATCTGTTTTGGTTCCCACTGCATCGTATAAATATACATACATTACGCTGTACTCAGACCAACAAGTAATGAATCTAATTTGAAATGGTGATTTGTATAATGCGTCGCCCGCATAGCGCACACCAAAAAAAAAAAAAAAAATGGGTCCCATTTTGGCCCCCATTTTAAAAGCCATTGTCTCGTGTGTGATTTTGTGGCAAGTAGAGTTAATGGGAATTATTTTATGTGTAAGCAGACTTAATGGTTCTTACTAATTACCTAATTTTTAGTAGTTACATAGTTCTTTAATAGTATAATAGTTCTCTACTAATTACATAGTTCTGTACTAATTGCATAGTTATTTTCTAATTACACAGTTCTTACTAATTACCTAGTTCTACTAATTATATAGTTCTTACTACTTACCTAATTCATTACTAATTATATAGTTCTTTAGTAATTACTTCTTACTAATTACCTAGTTCTACTAATTACCTAGTTCATACTACTCACCTAATTCTTTACTATTTACATAGTTCTTACAAATTACATAGATATTATTAATGATCTTGTTTTTACTAATTACCGAATTCTTTATTAATTATCTATTTCTTATTAATTACCTAGTTCTTACTAATTACCTAATTCTTTACTAATTGCCTAATTCCTATTAATTACCTATATCTTACTAATCACCTAATCTCAGTTTCTGAAGCTTAACTCATTAGAACTTAGCAAGATTTGATGATCTGAATCATTGATGACTGTGCCACTGATGATTGAAAGTCATTAATGATTGGAAGTCATTAATGATTGGAAGTCATTAATGATTGGAAGTCATTAATGATTGGAAGTCATTAATGATTGGAAGTCATTAATGATTGGAAGTCATTAATGAGTGGAAGTCATTAATGATTGGAAGTCATTAATGATTGGAAGTCATTAATGAGTGGAAGTCATTAATGATTGGAAGTCATTAATGATTGGAAGTCATTAATGAGTGGAAGTCATTAATGATTGGAAGTCATTAATGATTGGAAGTCATTAATGAGTGGAAGTCATTAATGATTGGAAGTCGTAGATGACTGGAAGGTATTTGATTGGTGACAGTCATTGATGACTGGAATTCAGTGATGATCGAAACTCGTTGGTGATTGGAAATCATTGATGATTGTCAGTCATTGATGACTGGATGTCACTAATGAATGAAAGTAATAGATGATTGAAAACCATTTGATGATTGGAAGCCATTTGATGATTGGAAGGTATTCGATTATTAGATGTCACTGATGATTGGAATTTATCGTCGACTGGACGGCAGATATGGTGAAAGGCTCTTGATCCAGCGAATTTGAGATACTCTTCCTCGCTTCCTTGGATCAAACACGATTACCTATTCTTCAGCCGCTGAATGACCCCTTACTGCTTTAGCGCTTTCCATGGAATATAGCAATAATAATAATAATAATAATAATAATAATAATAATAATAATAATATTAATATTAATATTAATATTAATATTAATATTAATACTACTACTACTACTACTACTACTACTACTACTACTACTACTAATAATAATAATAATAATAATAATAATAATAATAATAGTAATTACAACAACAATACCTCTACTACTACTAATAATAATATTATGACTTAGAAAACACTGCTTGTACGAAACGACGTAATAAAGCTCTCCTTGTGCGAAACGTTGTCTTATTAAAGTTTTCATTGATCGAAATGTCGTAACGAACTTCATTACCCTTTGCTGCTTCCAGTCTTCAGTATAGGTCATTATTCTACGATAATTACAGTCTTCAGTATAGGTCATTATCCTACGATACTGCTCTCAGTATAGGTCATTAACCTACGATACTGTCCTCATTATAGGTCATTAACCTACGATACTGCCCTCATTATAGGTCATTAACCTACGATACTGTCCTCATTATAGGTCATTAACCTACGATACTGCCCTCATTATAGGTCATTAACCTACGATACTGTCCTCATTATAGGTCATTAACCTACGATACTGCCCTCATTATAGGTCATTAACCTACGATACTGCCCTCATTATAGGTCATTAACCTACGATACTGCCCTCATTATAGGTCATTAACCTACGATACTGCCCTCATTATAGGTCATTAATCTACGATACTGCCCTCATTATAGGTCATTATCTTAAGACTAAACATAATAGCAACTTCTGACCTAGAATTCTCGTCTCTAATTTTTAAAAATCTAGTTCCTCTTTCTTGCTTAGTAATTTGGCCGGGTGAATGAGGCTAATCAATGCGGTAATAAAACGCTTCAGTTTGAGTTAATGAGTCCTGCGTAATGGTTCCACATGATACAGTGAGGGAGATACGTAATGTATGAACCGGGGTTGCTAAGGTTATCGTTCACCTAGAGATGAGTAGACTTGTGTACTCGCGAATGCCCCTTTCCTACCATTTATTCAAGCCTGCTCCCATCCCCATTCTCTTCTCTCTCTCTCTCTCTCTCTCTCTCTCTCTCTCTCTCTCTCTCTCTCTCTCTCTCTCTCTCTCTCTCGTCCTAATCTCATCTTTCTAGACGGAACTAAAGGAAACTAGAAGATAGCTAGTTATTTTTACAGTAGATAACTTCTGTCTGGACTCCTATTATCTTATCTGTTTTACCATGCTAAGGAGAAGCATATGCAGTTATTTGATACCTTCGATGACTACGTTTCGCCCACGTATGGGATTTTCTGATGACGTTTCGTCCACACTATGTTTTTAATTGACATTTTACCCCCAAAGTGACTTTAGTCACAACATTTCTCACACAAAGTTGAGTCTTAATGTTCGTAGTCTTGTCAGGAGACCGGGGTGCCATGCCCGGTCACAGATGCCACGGTGCCAGGTACCTGGGTGTCGTACCATGTCACAGGTACCTGGGTGTCATACCCTGTCACAGGAACCTGGGTGCCATTCCCTGTTGCAGTTACCTGGGTGCCATATCCTGTTACAGGTATCTGGGTGCCATACCCTGTGATAGGTACCTGGGTGCCATGCCCTGTGACAGGTACCTGGGTGCCATGCCCTGTGACAGGTACCTGGGTGACATCCTGTGACAGGTACTTGGGTGCCATACTCTGTGACAGGTACCTGAGTATCATACCCTGTTACAGGTACCTGGGTGGCATTCCTTGTTACAGGTGCCACGGTGCCATACCCTGTTACAGGTACCTGGGTGCCATACCCTGTTACAGATACCTGGGTGCCATACCCTGTCACAGGCACCTGGGTACCATATCCTGTTACAGGTGCCAAGGTAACATACCCTGTCACAGGAACCTGGGTGCCATACCCTGTGACAAGTGCCACAAGTGCCGATTACACCTTCACACTTCAAAGAAAACTTCGGTAGATAAAGAATTGATCTGAAAAACGCTTCCCTGAAAGATAAGCTTATCAGAGGGATATTAAGAAAGCCTTGCCTGTGTGCGAAACGTAGTCTAAAGCTCAACTGGAGCGAAGCTTCCCTAGGGACCGAAATTGGTTTTGCCCAGAGCGACCCGAGGGAGCGAAGAAGACTCTTTATAAGACAGTACTGATCGACATGTCCTTACTCTTAAACGTGGGAATTTCTGCACAGGCTCTGGTTAACAGTTCGTGATGGCAGAACATGAAAGCAGGAGCACTGCAGCACGCCTACTGGCCCATGTTAGGCAGGTCCTGGACCTAGACCTGACATGTTAGTCAGGTCCAAGATTTATCAGATGGAAGATCAAGTCTCCACTACTCCTTGTGCTAAACGACCCCACACTCTGATTTAGCATTTTGTGAAATATAAAGCAATGCTTTAGAACCACAGAAACGCGAGTCATTACCAGATATTTTTGGATTCAAGAATGGTCACTACTGAGTTCGAAAGACTGAGGTACGGGTTGGAGGATAGGCCGAGGATAGGCATCGTAAAAGTATTTTTGTATTCACTGAGAAGCGCTAAACTCGCTCTGGGTCGTGCGGTAGCTGGGAATGGAAGGCAATCAGGTACCGTCCAAGGACGAGGAGAGTTTCTCCAAGTACCTAGATCAAGAGCACTTCACCAGTATCAAGGGACCACATTGAAGGGAGAGAGAGAGAGAGAGAGAGAGAGAGAGAGAGAGAGAGAGAGAGAGAGAGAGAGAGAGAGAGAGAGAGAGAGAGAGAGAGAGAGAGTGGAGGTAAGCTCCCTGGGGACTGGAGAGACAGAGGAAGGGGGACCTGGATAAGGAGGAGCAGAAGACCCTCGTAAACTGGGCAAGACGTGTTGGGTCTCTTGGTTTCTCCCAAGGGAAACCTAGCACTTGCCCCTCTCTCCCCCCTCCCTCCCGGGTATACTCCCAGGGGAGACCTCCCACTTTCCTTCACGGGTATACTCCCACATGTTAACCTTGGGATTTACCCGGGTTCCTTCGCTCCCTTCTCCCTGAGTAGTGTATTTTGTCTCAGAGTAGTGTACATTGTTCTAGAATAGTGTATCTTGTTCCAGAGTAGTGTAAATTGTTCCAGTGTAGTGTATCTTGTTCCAGAGTAGTGTACATTGGTCAAGAGTAGTGTATCTTGTTCCAGAGTAGTGTATCTTCTTCCAGAGTAGCGTACATTGTTCCAGAGTAGTGTACATTGTTCAAGAGCAGTGTATCTTGTTCCAGAGCAGTTTATCTTCTTCCAGAGTAGTGTATATTGTTCCAGAGTTGTGTACCTTGTTCCAGAGTAGTGTACCTTGTTCCAGAGTAGTGTACCTTGTTCCAGAGTAGTGTACCTTGTTCCAGAGTAGTGTACCTTGTTCCAGAGTAGTGTACCTTGTTACAGAGTAGTGTACCTTGTTCCAGAGTAGTGTACCTTGTTCCAGAGTAGTGTACCTTGTTCCAGAGTAGTGTACCTTGTTCCAGAGTAGTGTACCTTGTTCCAGAGTAGTGTACCTTGTTCCAGAGTAGTGTACCTTGTTCCAGAGTAGTGTACCTTGTTCCAGAGTTGTGTACCTTGTTCCAGAGTAGTGTACCTTGTTCCAGAGTAGTGTACCTTGTTCCAGAGTAGTGTACCTTGTTCCAGAGTAGTGTACCTTGTTCCAGAGTAGTGTACCTTGTTCCAGAGTAGTGTACCTTGTTCCAGAGTTGTGTACCTTGTTCCAGAGTAGTGTACCTTGTTCCAGAGTAGTGTACCTTGTTCCAGAGTAGTGTACCTTGTTCCAGAGTAGTGTACCTTGTTCCAGAGTAGTGTACCTTGTTCCAGAGTAGTGTACCTTGTTCCAGAGTAGTGTACCTTGTTCCAGAGTAGTGTACCTTGTTCCAGAGTAGTGTACCTTGTTCCAGAGTAGTGTACCTTGTTCCAGAGTAGTGTACCTTGTTCCAGAGTAGTGTACCTTGTTCCAGAGTAGTGTACCTTGTTCCAGAGTAGTGTACCTTGTTCCAGAGTAGTGTACCTTGTTCCAGAGTTGTGTACCTTGTTCCAGAGTAGTGTACCTTGTTCCAGAGTAGTGTACCTTGTTCCAGAGTAGTGTACCTTGTTCCAGAGTAGTGTACCTTGTTCCAGAGTAGTGTACCTTGTTCCAGAGTAGTGTACCTTGTTCCAGAGTAGTGTACCTTGTTCCAGAGTAGTGTACCTTGTTCCTGAGTAGTGTACCTTGTTCTAGAGTAGTGTACCTTGTTCCAGAGTAGTGTACCTTGTTCCAGAGTAGTGTACCTTGTTCCAGAGTAGTGTACCTTGTTCCAGAGTAGTGTACCTTGTTCCAGAGTTGTGTACCTTGTTCCAGAGTAGTGTACCTTGTTCCAGAGTAGTGTACCTTGTTCCAGAGTAGTGTACCTTGTTCCAGAGTAGTGTACCTTGTTCCAGAGTAGTGTACCTTGTTCCAGAGTAGTGTACCTTGTTCCAGAGTAGTGTACCTTGTTCCAGAGTAGTGTACCTTGTTCCAGAGTAGTGTACCTTGTTCCAGAGTAGTGTACCTTGTTCCAGAGTAGTGTACCTTGTTCCAGAGTTGTGTACCTTGTTCCAGAGTAGTGTACCTTGTTCCAGAGTAGTGTACCTTGTTCCAGAGTAGTGTACCTTGTTCCAGAGTAGTGTACCTTGTTCCAGAGTAGTGTACCTTGTTCCAGAGTAGTGTACCTTGTTCCAGAGTAGTGTACCTTGTTCCAGAGTAGTGTACCTTGTTCCAGAGTAGTGTACCTTGTTCCAGAGTAGTGTACCTTGTTCCAGAGTAGTGTACCTTGTTCCAGAGTTGTGTACCTTGTTCCAGAGTAGTGTCCCTTGTTCCAGAGTTGTGTACCTTGTTCCAGAGTAGTGTACCTTGTTCCAGAGTAGTGTACCTTGTTCCAGAGTAGTGTACCTTGTTCCAGAGTAGTGTACCTTGTTCCAGAGTAGTGTACCTTGTTCCAGAGTAGTGTACCTTGTTCCAGAGTAGTGTACCTTGTTCCAGAGTAGTGTACCTTGTTCCAGAGTAGTGTACCTTGTTCCAGAGTAGTGTACCTTGTTCCAGAGTAGTGTACCTTGTTCCAGAGTAGTGTACCTTGTTCCAGAGTAGTGTACCGTGGCTGTTTTCGAAATTTCGTGTCAGTCTAGAAATTATACTTAGATATACCTTTATCTTTGATATACCTTAAATGAGTTCTGAGAGCTTTTCTACTCCCGGAGCGCGGCCATGGGCCAGGCTCGTCTGGTGCTTACCTGGTCAACCAGGCTGTTGCTGCTGGTGGCCCACAGCCCCAGATTTGTTCCGTTTGTTATTTCAAGCAATTCAAGCTTTCCCGGACATGTTGCGCCGATCCACCTCCATTCCCATTATTTCTATCAACGTGGAACAACTTAAATCCAGCAGATCACGGAACGGGTGGGGATTGAACCCAAGCCAATCATGTTATTACATCTTAAACCCCTGAATATGTCACCAGGCAGACACATCCCGACTTTTCAAGTTCATTTGCGTCTCATTTGTTCCAGTAAGATCGATACATAAACCACGGAACGGGTGGGGTTTGAAACCATGGCGAGTAACTTTTAGGACTCACCGTGGGTTAAACCTCCACCCGTTCCATGGTTTGTCTGCAATCGTGTTATTACGAATTATCTTCTCTGTGAAACGTTTTGCCTTTCTACTATTTTTGCTATTATTATTATTATTATTATTATAATTATTATTATTATAATTATTATTATTATAATTATTATTATTATAATTATTATTATTATAATTATTATTATTATTACCCAATATTCCTGATCGTGTTTCTTTTCCATCGCATTGTTTGATATTAACTTGCAATTTTAGTTTACTTCCGTGATAACTGTTATTTCTAAAATCCATCATATAACATTCTTGATAACTTTAACTGCCTAACTATATGGTAAGACAGTCTCTTCCCTCGCACACCCATGCCTCTAAAATTTTAAATATCTCCCTCTGCAACTGTATTTTCTAACACTGTTACTCTTACCCTAGATACATGCATCCCGTCTCTCACATTTCAAACCACTAAAATGATCCCAGTTATCAATAAATGCTACTGCAATTCTTTACAGTACTTGTCCACCCAGCAATTAACACCGATTGCTCTGGACAGCCATTCACTGGCTAGGTCTCTCCGTGGTAAAATGTCAGATGTAGCAGAGATCCCTCCCTTCATAATTTTATCTAAAACTGTCCTACACCTGATAAGCAAGTCCTCTCTTCTGTGTTTCTCAACATCATTTCCTCCAGTGCTGAGGCAAATAATAGGGGTGCTCCCATTACCTTTCATAATAATTTTTTTTTGATCTGCTATATCTTCCATTTCAGCATTAGGAAAACACACCCTCTACCTCCTCTTCCTATCCCTGTCACAAAAGAGTTTTGTCCATGAATCTAATTGATGGCCAAATCACATGTGTCCGGAAATACAGCGAAGGAAGAGTTTCGTCAACTTTCTTTATTATTAGGTTTAGTCCTTAATGTATGTATTTTGGAACGTTAGATGTTGCTTTTGTAATCAATGTTGATAAACATTTTCACGACACATGATTTATATAATTTTTATGAAGCAGGAAACGGAAAATCAGAACCTCACTGAGGAGAACAGCCAGTTATGCAAAGAAGAGAAATGACCATGTCCAGCAAATTTACGAAATATAAAACAGTGAATGGCTACGTAAATATTAAAAGTGCGTATCCATTTACATTTATAAATATTTTAATACATAAGCGCGCAAAATTTCCATTCAGTGAAATACGACCCATAAAGCATGATAAACAGTAGGAGTACTCAATATCATTATTCTCGAAAACTAGAATATGCTCCTGGTTAGGCCGAAAAGTGATCCAGGTTTCATTTCCAGATTTTGGGTTAGTTGGGAATTGTTGCAGCCACGGCAGTATTAGAGGAATTCTTACATGACACTATATGGCCTCACAGTATATGCCGGAGTTGTTTAAATGGTGTATTACATACCTTAGTCACTGATCTAAGGCTTCATCGCCGCCTCGACCAATGCATAACCAAATCAGAGTTCTGAACCAATGGTCAGATCAAAGACCTCTGCGACTTATGGCCGGATAGAGTCCTCGGCGACTTATGGCCGGATGGAGTCCTCGACCTATGCCTAGATTAACGTCCTCCGCAACCTATGTCTGGATCAGAGTCCACCTAATTAATGTGTATGTGTGTGTGTGTGTCGTCGCCCTGCGGGACTCCTCGCAGACTTGTGTCTCTTGTCGTCCAACTCGTGAAAGACGTCAGGGAAAAAGTGTATTAAGAGGGAAGTAACAAGAGTTTCAAATCATTTTCTCTCTCAAAGGGCCAGAGGAGGTGGGAATGGTGCCAGAGGGTGGTGGCTGCAGAGAATGGAATGGGAGGGTTTCACAGAGTGGAAGGAAAGGGTGGTAAGGGAAGAGAGAGGTAGTGGAAGGGAAGGGCTACAATGAGATTGTTTAGTAAGAAGGTGGTAGTGGAAGGGGCAGTGGATGGTATTAGAAGGGAGTATACCTGGAATATAACTGGAGAGGGTTCCGGGGGTCAACGCCCCCGCGGCCCGGTCTGTGACCAGGAAAGGTAAAATAAGAGATACTGAGAAAAGTGTAAAGGAAGGTTAGTTGGAGAGGTGAAGTAAATAGCGATAATATAAAAGGAAAAGGGAGTAGATGAAGAAAAAATCAAGAAGACTTGAAGAAAAAGCGAGAACAGGAGAGAAGAGAGTGGAAAAAAAACAGTCCGAAGAAAAAGTTGATGAGAAAATTAAACACGAGCAAAAATATATAAGAAAACAAGAGTTACAGTTGATAACATGGGCGAAAAGTGGGAGCGCAATACGGAGAGAAGAGGAAGAAAGAGGAAAGGAGGAAGAGAGGGAAACAGGGTGAGGAGGGGGGGATGGAGTGAAAGAGACTAGCCCAAGGGGAAACTGAGAGAGAGAGGAGTCCAGCTGGTAGGAAGTTGGACCACCTCAGGCGATAATTAGACACCTTCACCGCCACCATTTCGCCAGACTTTGGCTCGGTTGTGTCTCCCTCGATGTTCCTCGCCTTTCCCCTCTCAACCCTTACCCCTCTAGTTCACCTCTCACCCTCCCGCCCCTCCTCCCTCCCTCCACTCCTCTCTCCCTGCGGCGCCAACTGCGGCAACATCAGCAAACTCCCGCAAAGTACAGGAACAAACACCATCGCTTTGGCTGAAAAGTTCCTTTGTGCTCCGAGTCTCAGGCTGGTGCACACAGGTGCACATGCATGTGCACACAGGTGCCCACAGGTGCACATGCAGGGGCACACGCAGGTACAAGCACAGGTGCACATGCAGGGGCACACGCAGGTACAAGCACAGGTGCACATGCAGGGGCACACGCAGGTACAAGCACAGGTGTATATGCAGGTAAAAAACACTGCCGCAAAATCATAGGTGCACACTGGTGCACATGTTGGAGCATATCTTAGGTTCATATAATAATAATAATTATAATAATAATAATAATAATAATAATAATAATAATAATAATAATAATAATAATAATAATAATAATAATAATAATAATAATAATAATATCTTCATTTCTACAAGAACATGTACAAGGCATATAGGCCTAGCTAACATCAATGACATACTACTCTATAGAAAGCCGCTTCTTATGCAGAGCATTTCGGGTAAATTAGGTCAGTTTTGTCCCGGGATGCGACCCACACCAGTCGACTAACTCCTAGGTACCCATTTTACACTGATGGGTGAACATAGACAACCTGTGTAAGGAAACAAGCCCAATGTTTCAACCCTCGCCGGGAATCGAACCCGGACTTTCACCGTGTGAAGCGAGAGCTTTTGCCACCAGGCCACGGGTCTGGTGGCAAACACAGGTGGAATTATTTAAGTAAATACACTCACCGATGCATCCAAACACGCAAGCACACATTCACACATACACACACACACACACACACACACACACACACACTCACACACACACACACATGCTGGAGTCTACGCACGCAGTGCGTGCAAATGGCAGTAAAGTACAATTAAATGAAATCGGTACAAATGGAGTTTGCTTTAATAATTGTTATAAATATTAACATTTAGAGCAGTGTTATATGATGACTTTAACCACAATACCTTAGAATTTTTTTCCATAACATTATAAATACTTCAACACAAAACTGTTATATCCAGCACATAAATTTAGTAATCTTAAGACACATGGTTAGTGGTGTGTTTCTCAGTTTATGTATCCTGGGAGTTTACTCTGATTCCTACTTTAGGAATTGAAGTTTTCTTGCCTGGTAGTGAAGAAAATACATGCAGATTACATATAGTCAAACTGGCTTGCCATGGGTTCGATCCCCACCCTTTCTGTGATTTGTTTGCACTTGTGTTATTGCGATTTCGTGAGGTAGATACTGTGAAAGTCTCATTTCACTGAGAGTTATGGAGCTGTGATCAATACTGTAGTCGCAGCGCTCGTGTGCCGTTTGGACCTTCCTCTAAAAATGGTTATGCACCAGCTGGGGCCTTAATAAATAAATGCCCAGTGTATTGCTTGGCCGGATAGGATTTTTAACGCTCAAAGCTGAATGGTAGAGGTATTGATTTTGCCCTCGGGAGTCCACGATAACTACCAGTGATAAGACCACTCTCGTACCTCTTATGGTTTTCACTCCATCACATAAATTCGACCCCACAGCCCTCAGCCCATCCTCTTAATAACGGATAGTATTTCGCTGTTGCGTGACTGATAAAGGATAATTAAACAGTGATTATCTGACATAGATCTTTTTACTGCCCTCTGTGGGTTCCCTTTTTCCGTTCGTGCCTCAGGATTTTTATCTCAATTATCTTATATATTATTTTCCACCTTTGTGGTAAGCTATAATTGTTTTTTTATTAATAAGGAGAGTCTAACCTAACCTAAATAAAGGAAATAGAGAAAATGACTGCAAACTCCATGTAAGGAATCCACATAGCGATCAACATCTTCGAATCCTCTCACGAAGCGACATCTCAGCCTCATCTACGCACTCGTTCATTCTTAGTTTTTCTTAAGTTTTAATATGTGTGAATATTATTTACATTAATAGCTTTATAAACCACTTATTACGCTTGACTTATTCGGCAAGAAAAGCGTTGTTATTTAAGCCAAAATAGCAAGTTTTTTATATTATATATATATATATATATATATATATATATATATATATATATATATATATATATATATATATATATATATATATATATATATACGTATTTGTAATATTGGGGAACCGGACGTAGATAAATCATGGGATATATCTGGCCATTACCTGTGAGTTCGTGGCCAGGCTGGGGGCCACGACGGGTGCCACGACGGGTGCCGGATGTCTGGCTCGCTCCGCTGTTACTGAGACTTGCTGTCCACTTTGGTCGAGCGGAAAAAAATCGTTTTGTGGGAAAGTCTTGGGCGGTACGCCTTTCCTCTGCGGTTAGTGGTGGGGAGTATAGTTGATGGTGGTGGAGGATTATAAATGAGGGTGATGGGAGAGTTTGGTTGATGATGGTGGGGGATGGTGGTTGGTGCTGGTGGAGATTGTGGTTGATGATGAAGGCAGGGCTGATTGATAGTAGTGGGGTTGGTTGATGGGGACTGCAGGTTGATGGGGTTGATTGGGGTGGGAACTGTGGTTGAGACTGTTCAACAGCCTCCCACCACCCATAAGGGAAATTACCAAGGAACTGGACAGATAACCTAAGTCAGTACCCGATCAGCCGGGCTGTGGTTCGTAAGTTGGATTGCGTGCGACTAGCAGTAGCAGCCTGGTTGATCAGGCCCTGATCCACAGGGAAACCTGGTAATGGACTGGGCCGCGGGGGCGTCGACCCTCGCAACAACCTCCAGGTAGACTCCAGGTAGATGGTGTCTAACTACGAGACAGTTGTTCGTTGTTGGTAATAAAGTCTACACCAGGTCATCAATTCCTGAGATAAATAAAAGCATTGAACTTCTGGACCTTAATATTAATTACATTGATTACATTAATATTATCTCGGAAACAGACAATTACCAAGACTTTTATAATTCAAGGGAAATTATTATAATTTCACTGTTCGTCATAATATTGTTACGACTATAACAATAATTCCTTTAATAATCCCCCTAATGAAAAACAGGGGTGCAACGAATACACTAAGAGGCAACTCAGTAAGTGTAAAGGGACCAAGACTCTTCAACACCATACTTTCATACATAAGGGGAATTATGAGACAGACTCATGGTTGTCTTAAGAGGGAACGGGATAAGTTCCTCAAATTTTTTTGTGCCTGATTAGCAGGACTCTTATTTTTTCAATCAGGAGGCCTGATCTGGGATCGGGCTGGGGAAGGGGGGCGGTGACCCCAGGAATTATCTTCAGGTAACCTTTAGGTAACAACTAAACTAAAAAAAACACTATGTAGAATTAGGGAGGGGAAACATTTGCTGATGTTTTGCAAACTGAGGCAGTCTGTCAAACTGAGGCAGTCTGTCAAACTGAGGCAGTCTGTCAAACTGAGAGTAAACTTTGAAAAAACTTATTGCAAATAAAGTTATGGTTGATGGCAACTACTCAGTGTGGAGAAGAGACAGAGTAGAGAAAAAAGGAGGTGAGTGGCAATATTGCTAAAGAAAACAATGCGAGACATGGAAACTGAAATACAAAACACAAATTTCGTATGAATTTTATTGATAAAATTTCAATGTAAAGCTGAGAAACTTACAATGAATAATAAGCAAAACCCATCGTATAATAATACTTGGGAGAGACTTATTTATTTGTACTTACCTGTTTGTGGTTGCAGGGGTTTAGTCACAGTTCCTGGCCCCCGCCTCTTCGCTGGTCGCTGCTAGGTCCACTCTCTCCCTGCTCCATGAGCTTTATCGTAACTTTTCTTAAAACTATATATGGATCCTGCCTCCATTACATTACTCTCCAGATTGTTTCATTTCCTGCCAACTCTATGGCTGAAGAAATACTTCCTAACATCCCTGTGACTCATCTGAGTCTTCAACTTCCAGTTGTGTCCCCTTGTTGCTGTGTCCCATCTCTGAAACATTCTGTCCCTATCTACCTTTTCAATTCCTCTCAGTATTTTATGTCGTTATCATGTCCTCCCTATTCCTCCTGTCCTCCAGTGTTGTCAGGTCGATTTCCCTTAACCTCTCCTCGTACGACATACCCCTTTGCTCCGGGACCATTCTTGTTGCAAACCTTTGTACTTTCTCTAATTTCTTGATATGCTTGCTTGACCAGGTGTGGGTTCCATATTTGTGCTGCATACTCCAATATGGGCCTGACGTTCACAGTGTACAAGGTGTCGAAACGCTCTTCTTAGTCGCCCGTATGCTGAAGCAGTTACTTGGTTGATGTGCGCCTCAGGAGATGTGGTTGGTATTATACTCACCCTAAGATCCTTTTCTTTGAGTAAGGTGTTTGGCCCTCTAGCCTGTACTCTATCTGCGGTCTTCTTTGACTGCAGAATAGAGTGTACACACACAGTGTGTGTGTGTACTCACCTAATTGTGGTTGCAGGGGTCGATTCATAGCTCCTGGCCCCGCCTCTTCACTGGTCGCCGCTAGGTCCACTCTCTCCCTGCTCCATGAGCTTTATCATACCTCTTCTATGTGTGTGTGTGAGGTTAATTGATAAGGAAGAAGAGTAAGAGGACCCAGAGTGTGAGTGGGTGAGAGAAGGGGGAAAACTTGAGCGAATATATCATCCCTTTCTTCTTGATTGGTGCCTACTCTACTCTACCAATTCTTCTCCCTCTTGTGTCTCGTTTTCTGTTTTTTTATTTACCCAATAATTTTTATAAGATTATGTTAAGAGTACCTACCTTTATTTTCAAGATAAGATTTCTCTTTCTGTCTGTCTGTCTGTCTGTCTGTCTGTCTGTCTGTCTGTCTGTCTGTCTGTCTGTCTGTCTGTCTGTCTGTCTGTCTCTCTGTCTGTCTGTCTGTCTGTCTGTCTTTCTGTCTGTCTGTCTCTCTCTCTCTCTCTCTCTCTCTCTCTCTCTCTCTCTCTCTCTCTCTCTCTCTCTCTCTCTCTCTCTCTCTCTATCTCTCTCTATCTATATATCTATCTATCTATCTATCTATCTTCCTATCTATGTATTTATCTATCTCATTCCATTTTCTATTTCCAATGCACTCCTTCTTTCTCACTCTTTCATTGTTCCCTATCATATTTTCCCTTATCTCTTTCTTCCTCTTTTCCCTCTCTCTAATTTCTCCTTCATCTTCTCTCCATCATTTCCCCTTTCACTCTTTCTTTATGATCACCTACTCTTCATTTCTCATACCTCTCTCTCGATTTCCCCTCTCCCTTTCTCACTTGTTTTCCCTTCCCCTCTCCTTTCCCTCTTCCTCTCGCCTTGCATGCTTCAGCTAGTACAGAAGGCCCTTAAATGCAAAACAGGATTAATCTTCCCAGCTTATGAAGTAGGTCATGTTGTTTACCTAAGTGACCCTTCACGATATAGGTAAACGAGAGTAAAAGAAAATGGGAATCCACACTAACCTCTTGTTATTTAGGGGTTGATTGGAGGAGATGAGGAGGATGGAAGGGGAAGGGGGTTATGGATGGGGAAGGGGAGGATGGAAAAGAAGATGGGGGAAGATGGAAAAGGGGAAGGGGGAGTGTAAAAGAACGTAGGGAGGATCGTAGAAGAATCTTCCGACACTGGTGACCGAGGCGGCACCGGTAATGCTCGGGTAGTACACAAGTCTGATGAGGGTCATCTCATGCCCCGAAACAACGCACAATTTTACTGATATTTAATAGATGGTTATTATTATTGTGATAATAATAATAATAATAATAATTATTATTATTATCATTGTTGTTGTTGTTGTTATTGTTGTTGTTTGTGGTGTTGTTTTTGTTGTTCTTCTTTCACTATGATTATTATTATTATTATTATTATTATTATTATTATTATTATTATTATTATTATTACCATTATTATCATCATCATTGTAATCATCATTATTATTTACAAATAACAAATATATATTAAGGAAACTTTTAGTAAACTCTATTCTTTTGGTGAAAGACAATATCTCTAGCTGACCCAAATATATTTTTGGGGGGTAAGGGAAAAGGAATTAGTTCACACATTAATCACATTGTCGACGAATATTATGGTGGAGGAACCAGACCCTCTGTGAACCACTGAGCCATCAACTCCCTTGAAGAATGCTAATTTCCTTACTAAACACTCAAGAAACATGAATAACTGGCTATATAAAACAGAATAGTTAACGAGGTTTGTGTATTCATGTGTATTCGTTTAGCTTAAATAATGTTTAATAATTTGAAACATTTAGACCTGATTGTGTGACCTAGTTTTTCAGGATTATGTAATCGTGTGAGAATAATGGTTAAACATACGCCGCTGAGTATAAGTATGTAGTTTTAATACGCAAATAACCTACACATAGGACAGAGAAGATTTTGACGACATTCCGGTCCGACTTTACAAGTCACACTAACACACGAAGGTGAGGGAGCCAGTATATATAGGAGTGGAGGGCAGGGACGGGACAAAGAGAGGAAGAAAGAAGCAAGTGGAGAAGTAGTTGTAGAGGTAATGTTGGCAGTGTAGAGTAGATCCCAATCTATCAATAAAATATGGTAGATGGCACTGTTGGGTTAATGCCATTGCTAAACTGAGTTGTGTCATGCCGTCGTTGCTGGTTTCCATTGTAGAGGTCGAGGATTCGAAAGTGTTATATAGGGGGAGACTTTTCTGTCTTACAGAGCTGCATTATCCACATTTCTACCGGCTTTAATAACTCGAATATTATTCCCCATTCCTCAAAATTGACACTAGTATACAAGTATGGGTTACTGATGTGTGGTCTGTGCCCTTACCTATTTTTTTGGAATATGCTTTTGGAATTATGCGACTGTTTTCCTTCCCAGGATATTCGACTATCGTGTTGCTTCTGCACTGCAACGTCTTTTGCAATATGATGTGTTGACTGAGACTCAATCTGGCTGACTTAGTACCCTCTAACGTGGAGCATTTCGTACGCTAAAAACAAAAAGACAATACTGTGACTGGAACAATACATAAATAACCCGAACATAGAAGAGAGGAGCTTTCGAACACGTTTCGGTCCGACTTGGACCATTTACAAAGTCACGCTGTGACTATTTGCTGGTTATTTGCGTATTTCGTACGCTAGTTTGTGAGCAATAATTTTTGTTATGATGGGGGTTTTTGGTCGCCAAATATATTGTTAAAATTAGAAAGTTTTGAGCGAATGTTTTGATGATGGACTATTTCTTTGTAGTTTGTCTAATGAGTTTAAACAAATTTGTATTTCCTGGGGAATAGAAGACAGTCAGGTCCCGTCGAAGTGGATGAAGGACAGCTTCAAGTCTTCGGATCAAGAGACCTTCTCCAGCATCAAGGCACAACCCATTTCCCCTGATGTGCGACCCCGCGACGTATGAATCTGACTTCTGACCCCCGAGCTTCCACCTCCACTCGTATCGTTCCAGTCAATAGCTCCTGGAATCCTGGAGGGTGCATTACTGTCATCGACCACGGTGTTCCCCTCTGTGCTTTATGAGTTTACATAGATAATCCATCTGGTTCCCTGCTCCCTGTGCTTTGCCTTCCCATTAGTCTTTCCTCTGCACCCCTCTCGACCCCACCGCGTTCCACCCCATCTCTCTCCTTAACCTCCCTCCTGTCTCCCACCTGTCTCCCTCACGTTTCCCTCCTGTCTCACTCCTGTCTCAGTGCCAGTCCATCATAATTTGACTTCTCTACGTTTTCTCTATTTTCTATCTCCATATATATATATATATATATATATATATATATATATATATATATATATATATATATATATATATATATATATATATATATATAATATATATAATAATAAATGTGCCGAATATGTAAAACTTGCGATTTTGGCTAATAAGACAAGCGAAAATTTGTGTATGCAATAATTTCGCAAAAATCATTCTGAACCTAACGAAAAAAATATATTTCATTGTGTTTGTTATTATTAAATTATTGTAAACTTACCTAAAATATATTTAGTTTTATTAGGCAAAATTAAATTGCGCTTGTTATAATAAGGCTAGGTAAGTTTTCTAAGGTTCTTTTGATACAAAATTATTAATTTTTACATTAACGTAAATTAAAAAAAATATATTTCTTTAAACGTATAAGAGAAAATTTCAGAAAGGACTTTCTTTTAAATGAGTTTATGCTAATTGACCAATTTTACCTATTGGGAACTGGGAGGTTTCGGGTGCGCAAAGCAACGCAAGTAGCGTTACCTGCATTTTTGTCTTCGTGTTTGGCTTCCAGTGGACTAGTCAAGGAGATTGTCCCCTAACGTTTGAGAGGTGCGGTAGGAGCTCAATACCCCAGGTTCATTGAAGCAGCCGATGGGTGGGACACCCTTGCCGACTCCTCCAGTAGACCAGCTCCTCCCAAAGAGCACAAACAGTCCCACTGGGACAAACCGATCATGGAAAAAATCGCCAACACAATGCTCACCAACGCTTCAGGAAAGGTCAAAGCTCGTCTCCTAGCGGTGAAGGCACCGCATCCGGGAGATTTCCTTTTAGCTATTCCCAATTCCTCTCTGGGCACTCGACTCGACCCACAGGCCATTCGGATTGGTGTTGCTCTTCGCCTAGCCGCCCCCATACTCACCGAAAATAGGTGTATTTGCGGCAGGGCGACGGCTGATCAATTCGGACTTTATGGTCTCGTGTGTCACATCAGAAGGGAAGTATGCTAGACATGAGGAGGGCAACGACATCATAAAGAGAAGCCTCGCCACAGCCCGTTGCCCAGCCCAACGGGAATCCCAAGTGCAGAGGTCTGATGGAAGTCAAAAGCGTCCTGATGGAGCAAGTATGCTACCCTGGAAGGATGGTAAGCAGATTGCTTGGGACTACACCTGTGCTGCCACAATGGCAGACACCTACTTGCCATACTCCGAACCTGATGAGGGTGGAGCTGCCATTTACAGGGAGACCCAGAAGACCCGCAAATATGAAGGCCTTTCCCCTTGCTATAACTTCAACCCAATAAGATCGGAGACCCTTGGAGCTTGGGGCAAGTGTGCTCTAAAGTTTCTCAAATAGCTGGGTGAAAAACTCATCATAGAAACCAAGGATCACAGGGCGGCCAGCTTCCTCTTTCAGAGACTCAGTGTTGCGATCCAGAGGGGAAATGCCTGCAGCATTCTGGTCACGCGGCCCACCACTGGGGAGCTGGAAGAACTATTCGAGATGTAGCTCTGAGATGTTATCTATGTTGCTGTACTCCCTATTGTATTTTTCTCAATGTATTTTGTCTTTAAATAAAGTGTACATAGAATATAGAATATAGAGGGTGGTAGGAGAAGACAATATTCAAACAGCTCCAGGGAGAACCTTGAGTTTTCCCTGCAGTAAGTTTATTCTTTTCTCTGAGGATGAGGGTCCCCAGTACAGTTCCAGAGGTGGCACCTCCTATATATATATATATATATATATATATATATATATATATATATATATATATATATATATATATATATATATATATATATATATAATATATATATATATATATATATATATATATTATATTATATATATTATATATATAATAAATAAAATATATATATATATATATATATATATATATATATATATAAAATATATATATCACCTTTATTCCGGATATATATGATATTTTTGTGTTATTTTATCACTGCTTCTTCTTCATTCTCTTCCAAAATTCATAAACTTTTTTTCAGTTTCGCTATACATTCTTCTAACTTTTCTTTTTCTTTCCCCAACTCCCCGTCTTTCCCTTCCTCCCTCTTCAAGGTTTTTCTATCCTGCAGTTATTCCTCTCTTCATCTGACCCTCTTCTTCCATCCCATTACCCTCGCCATTCCTCTTTCAGCGAGATTATTCCTTCATTCTAACTCTCCCTTTACACTGCCAGGTCCTTTCACTCTCCTTCATCTCTCTTTTTATTTCTCCATTGCCCTCCTCCTCCTCTTCCTCTTTATTAACCTTCTGTTATTCCTCCAACTCTAGCTCCCCCTTATTCATTATCCTACCTTTCTTTCCCCACTAATCCTCTCTTTCGACTCACCTCTCTCCATTCTTCATGTACCTTCCTCTAAATTCTCTTTCACTCTTCCTCTTCCCTCTCCTCCACTCCCCTCTTCCTCTTCTTCATCTTAATCGTCTCTGTAATGTGGCGACCACAGGTTCGAATCCCAGTCGTGGTGGCAAACTTTAGGTCGACTGGTTTATAAAGTTTAAACACCAGACTGGTTTATAAAGTTTAAACACCAGACTGGTTTATAAAGTTTAAACACCAGACTGGTTTATAAAGTTTAAACACCAATCAACTACACGAGAGTTGTTCAGGTTGCTGGTCACCTGAACGTCAACCAAGTTTAATTCAATCCTTAAAATAGGGATTGAAGAAAGCTCTCATTGTCCATACACCGGGAAACATACACTCTCAGTGTACACACACTAAGAAACATACACCTCTCATTGTCCATACACCGAGAAACATACACTCTCAGTGTACACACACTAAGAAACATACACCTCTCATTGTCCATACACCGAGAAACATACACTCTCAGTGTACACACACTAAGAAACATACACCTCTCAGTGTACACACACTAAGAAACATACACCTCTCAGTGTACACACACCGAGAAACATACACCTCTCAGTGTACACACACTAAGAAACATACACCTCTCAGTGTACACACACCGAGAAACATACACCTCTCAGTGTACACACACTGAGAAACACACCTCTCAGTGTACACACACTGAGAAACATACACCTCTCAGTGTACACACATTGAGAAACATACACCTCTCAGTGTACACACATTGAGAAACATACACCTCTCAGTGTACACACATTGAGTGCAGAGGTCTGATGGAAGTCAAAAGCGTCCTGATGGAGCAAGTATGCTACCCTGGAAGGATGGTAAGCAGATTGCTTGGGACTACACCTGTGCTGCCACAATGGCAGACACCTACTTGCCATACTCCGAACCTGATGAGGGTGGAGCTGCCATTTACAGGGAGACCCAGAAGACCCGCAAATATGAAGGCCTTACCCCTTGCTATAACTTCAACCCAATAAGATCGGAGACCCTTGGAGCTTGGGGCAAGTGTGCTCTAACGTTTCTCAAATAGCTGGGTGAAAAACTCATCATAGAAACCAAGGATCACAGGGCGGCCAGCTTCCTCTTTCAGAGACTCAGTGTTGCGATCCAGAGGGGAAATGCCTGCAGCATTCTGGGCACGCGGCCCACCACTGGGGAGCTGGAAGAACTATTCGAGATGTAGCTCTGAGATGTTATCTATGTTGTTCTACTCCCTATTGTATTTTTCTCAATATATTTTGTCTTTAAATAAAGTCTACATAGAATATAGAATATAGAGGGTGGTAGGAGAAGACAATATTCCAACAGCTCCAGGGAGAACCTTGAGTTTTCCCTGCAGTAAGTTTATTCTTTTCTCTGAGGATGAGGGTCCCCAGCACAGTTCCAGAGGTGGCACCTCCTATATATATATATATATATATATATATATATATATATATATATATATATATATATATATATATATATATATATATATATATATATATATATATATATATATAATATATATATATATATATATATATATATATATATATATATATATATATATATATATATATATATATATATATATATATATATATATTATAATATATATATATCACCTTTATTCGGATATATATGATATTTTTGTGTTATTTTATCACTGCTTCTTCTTCATTTTCTTCCAAAATTCATAAACTTTTTTTCAGTTTCGCTATACATTCTGACAGAGTAGTCAGGAAGTGGAATGGACTAGAGAAAGATATAGTGGAGGCAGGAACCATACATAGTTTTAAGACAAGGTATGATAAAGCTCATGGAGCAGGGAGAGCAGAGACCCAGTAGCAGACAGCGAAGAGGCGGGGCCAGGAGCTGAGTCTCGACCCCTGCAACCACAATTAGGTGAGTACAATTAGGTGAGTACACTGAGAAACACACCTCTCAGTGTACACACACTGAGAAACATACACCTCTCAGTGTACACACACTGAGAAACACACCTCTCGGTATACATACACTGAGAAACACACCTCTCAGTGTACACACACTGAGAAACATACACCTCTCAGTGTACACACACTGAGAAACATACACCTCTCAGTGTACACACACTGAGAAACATACACCTCTCAGTGTACACACACTGAGAAACATACACCTCTCAGTGTACACACACTGAGAAATACACCTCTCAGTGTACACACACTGAGAAACATACACCTCTCAGTGTACACACACTGAGAAACACACCTCTCAGTGTACACACACTGAGAAACATACACCTCTCAGTGTACACACACTGAGAAACATACACCTCTCAGTGTACACATACTGAGAAACATACACCTCTCAGTGTACACACACTGAGAAACATACACCTCTCAGTGTACACACACTGAGAAACACACCTCTCAGTATACATACACTGAGAAACATACACTTCAGAGTGCGTATAACCTTCGCACCTTGAGGAGAGGCTCTGGTCTCTGCATCTTACCACCAGGAAGCCAATTGATGTCTTGGGCGTGACTTGACTTGAACAAGTCAGGTCCACCAAGGTCAACCTCTGGGGGCTTGACCTTCTAAAATATGGGAAGGGCGAAACATCAACTCTTACCATTATTATAATTACTGTTGTTGTTGTTATTTTAATGACTATGTACCAGTATTAAGCCTGAAGGGGTAATTCAGAGGCTGGGGAATTAGAGGTAATCAAGTTTGATCCGAGGAAGAGGGGAGTAGGCCTCAATTTCTTGGATCAAGAGCCCTTCGCTCTCACATTGAACCTGCATATATAATTACTGAAGACTCCATGAACCTACTTTGCTTCTGCTCTCTCACTGTATATCCTCCCTGTATACCCTCTCACTGTATACCCTCTCACTGTATGCCCTCTCACTGTTTACCCTCTCACTGTATACCCTCTCACTGTATGCCCTCTCACTGTTTACCCTCTCACTGTATACCCTCTCACTGTATATCCTCCCTGTATATCCTCTCACTGTTTACCCTCTCACTGTATACCCTCTCACTGTATACCCTCTTACTGTATACCCTCTCACTGTTTACCCTCTCACTGTATACCCTCTCACTGTATGCCCTCTCACTGTTTACCCTCTCACTGTATACCCTCTCACTGTATATCCTCCCTGTATATCCTCTCACTGTTTACCCTCTCACTGTATACCCTCTCACTGTATACCCTCTCACTGTATACCCTCTCACTGTATACCCTCTCACTGTATGCCCTCTCACTGTTTACCCTCTCACTGTATACCCTCTCACTGTATACCCTCTCACTTTATATCCTCCCTGTATATCCTCTCACTGTTTACCCTCTCACTGTATACCCTCTCACTGTATACCCTCTCACTGTATACCCTCTCACTGTATACCCTCTCACTGTATACCCCCTCACTGTATACCCTCTCACTGTATACCCTCTCACTGTATACCTTCTCACTGTATACCTTCTCACTGTATACCTATTCACTGTATACTCTCTCACTGTATACCTTCTCACTGTATACCTTCTCACTGTATACCTTCTCACTGTATACCTTCTCACTGTATACCATCTCACTGTATATCGTCATTGTATGCCGTCACTGTGCACCGTCACTGTGCACCGTCACTGTGCACCTTCCCTTCATACCCTCACTCCCTCCCTCTATGTTACAACTTACTGTTTCTCTTCTTACCTTCCTCTATCCCAGTTTTACACTCCTTCAATTACATCGTTCCCCATCTTCCAGCCCCTATCATCAATCTTCTTCAACCTAGTTCTCAATCCCCCAATTTTTTCCCCTATTTTCTCAATTTTCCTCTCTTCCATTCGTTTGTCTTCCTTTCTTTTTCCTTCCTTCGTCACCTTCTATATTCTTCCATTCTTCTATAATGTTTTGGTCTCATGAACGTAGTGTCGACAGCAGATAAGTAGCAGTCAGCAGATAAGTAGCAGTCAGCAGATAAGTAGCAGTCAGCAGATAAGTAGCAGTCAGCAGATAAGTAGCAGTCAGCAGATAAGCTTGTGATGGAGCTTTAATTTCTTCTACTGCTCCTGCTTCTCTTCTTCCTCCCCCTCCGCCTTTATCTCTTCCTTTTTCTCGTCAACTCCTTATTCACCTCCTATTTATCCACTACCTGCTATTTTTCCTGTGTCGTCTTAGTCGTCTTGCTCCTCCTACTCCCGCTACTACTGCTCCTGCTGCTGCTCCTCCTCGTTCTCCCCCTCCTCCTCTTCCCCCTCCTCCTCCTCCTTCATTCCAGGAGTGTGGAGGTCGTGGTGGGAGTCAGTGATCCGGTGGCTTACTACGCTGATCTCTGGCTACATCGTCTGGGCAGATGCTTCAAGACATATATACTGTATATACATACTGTTGCTGTTGTTGTTGCTGCTGTTGCTACTGGTGCTGCTGCTGTTGTTGCTGCTGCTGTTGCATAATTTGCATATGGATTTTCTCTGTCTCTGTCTGTTTGTCAGTCTATCTGTCTGTCTGTCTCTGTCTGTCTGTCTGTCTCTGTCTGTCTGTCTGTCTGTCTCTCTCTCGTCTGACTGCCAGAAGGTAAAAAAATAGACCATAAAATGCAGATGTTAGGAATGCAATATGGAAAATGAAGGAAGGAGAGAAGAAATGAAGGAAGGAAGGCTGGAAGAAGGATGGGAGTCAAGAGAGGCGCCAGAACTGAAGAAGCTATCATTGTTCATGGGAAGCCAAGAGCTGGAGTGGGTGCCTAACATACAGTGCCGGCACTCGTACACACACAAACACACAAACACAGGAGCTGTGATTCGACCCCCTGCAACCACAAATTGGTGAGTAAACACACACATATAAACCTATATTCACGAATTAGCATTAAATCAATCCTCTTCCGTATGTAAACTCTCTGTCTGTCTGTCTGTCTGTCTGTCTGCTGTCTGTATGTCTGTCTTTGTCTCTCTCTCTCTCTCCCTCCCTTCAATCTGCCTCCTTCACCTGTGTAGTGCTAGCTGCAACAATTTCAACTCGTAACACACAAAGTTGCAAGGCTGTGAAAAGCTCTTCAGGATTCTGCTGGACTCGATGTCTCAGTGATGCTACACTGCTCTTGAGATAAACTTGTGTGCAAACTATCAATCTAATGGAAATTACTCTCCTTGTTGCTTCCTCCCTTCCCTTCCCTCAAGTGCTAGTTGCTTTCTATCTTCCCTTAAGTGTTAGTTGCTTTCTATCTTCCTTCAGGTGCTAGTTGCTTTCTATCTCCCTTCAGGTGCTAGTTGCTTTCTATCTTCCTTCAGGTGCTAGTTGCTTTCTATCTTCCCACAAGTGCTAGTTGCTTTCTATCTTCCTTCAGGTGCTAGTTGCTTTCTATCTTCCTTCAGGTGCTAGTTGCTTTCTATCTTCCTTCAGTTGCTAGTTGCTTTCTATCTTCCCTCAAGTGCTAGTTGCTTTCTATCTTCCTTCAGGTGCTAGTTGCTTTCTATCTTCCCTCAAGTGCTAGTTGCTTTCTATCTTCCTTCAGGTGCTAGTTGCTTTCTATCTTCCCTCAAGTGCTAGTTGCTTTCTATCTTCCTTTAGGTGCTAGTTGCTTTCTATCTTACCACAAGTGCTAGTTGCTTTCTAACTTCCTTCAGGTGCTAGTTGCTTTCTATCCTCCCACAAGTGCTAGTTGCTTTCTATCTTCCTTCAGGTGCTAGTTGCTTTCTATCTTCCCTCAAGTGCTAGTTGCTTTCTATCTTCCTTCAGGTGCTAGTTGCTTTCTATCTTCCCAAAAGTGCTAGTTGCTTTCTATCTTCTTTCAAGTGCTAGTTGCTTTCTATCTTCCCACAAGTGCTAGTTGCTTTCTATCTTCTTTCAAGTGTTAGTTGCTTTCTATCTTCCCACAAGTGCTAGTTGCTTTCTATCTTCCTTCAAGTGCTAGTTGCTTTATATCTTCTTTCAAGTGCTAGTTGCTTTCTATCTTCCTTCAAGTGCTAGTTGCTTTCTATCTGCCTTCAGGTGCTAGTTGCTTTCTATCTTCCCACAAGTGCTAGTTACTTTCTATCTTCCTTCAAGTGCTAGTTGCTTTCTATCTTCCTTCAAGTGCTAGTTGCTTTCTATCTTCTTTCAAGTGCTAGTTACTTTCTATCTTCCCACAAGTGCTAGTTGCTTTCTATCTTCCCTCAATTGCTAGTTGCTTTCTATCTTCTTTCAAGTGCTAGTTGCTTTCTATCTTTCTTCAAGTGCTAGTTTCTTCCTCTCTTCCTTCAAGTACTAGTTGCTTCTTCCCTTTCTTCAGTTCTTATCTGCTATCCCTCCCACAAGTGCTTGTTGCTTCCTTCCTTCCCACAAGTGCTATCAATTACTACTACCCTTTCCTACAAGAGCTATTATTGTTTCTGTCTTTCCCACAGGTAGTAGCAATTGATCCTTCCATTTCCACAAGTGTTCCATTACATTTTACTCCTTTCTTTTAGAGGTATGTACTATTTCCATCCTTCAAGCCATACCTATTTACTTTCCACGAGTCCTATTTGCTTCCCACCAGTTATATTTACTTCCTAACAGTCCTATTACTTCCCAACAGCCCTATTTACTTCCCAACAGTTCTATTTACTTCCCAACAGTCCTATTTACTTCCCACCAGCCCTATTTACTTCCCACCAGCTATATTTACTTAATACCAGCCCTATTTACTTCTATAAGCGGGGCCCACCTGTACAGTAGCCTGGAACCTAACCTGCTGTATAAGCGGGGCCCTGCAGTAGCCTGGAACTTAACCCGCTGTATAAGCGGGCCCCTAAAGTAGCCTGGAACTTTACCTACTGTATAAGCGGGACCCTAAAGTAGACTGCAGCTTTATCTGCTGTATAAGCGGGGCCCACCTGTTCTATTTTCTTCCCACCAGCCATACCTATTTACTTTCCATTACATATTCATATTTACTTTCTTCCCACCATTTCACCCTATTACTTCCTCCTATTTCTTTACCATTTATTCTCGTTAATTCTCAAATTGAAAATTAGACACATGTGCAACATCTGGGTATCTTTATTGTACACGTTTCGCCCTCCAGTGGCTTTATCAATACAGATTCTCTTGAAGTTGGTGTTAACAGCACCGTAGGTGTGGAGATTCTGAAGAACAGGCAAGGAGGCTGGCGCTTATATAGGCGTCAGCTGATAGGGACGGGTAGCAGACGAGGGCATAGTCACTGGTAGGCGGGATTCCCCAATGGAAGTAGGACATACCCAAGAGATGGGTTAGTGGTAGTTGTAGAAGCCGTGAAGAAGGTTGTGTAGATGTTGTCTGGAACATTTATGAACAACTTGTCACTGTAACTTTATGAAATCTTAATATTAATATAATAATTATTATTATTATTATTATTATTATTATTATTATTATTATTATTATTATTATTATTATTATTATTATTATTATTATTATTATTATTTTTATTAATATTATTTATTAACTAATATTAATACAAAAGTATTTATTTCAAGTCTTATAAGATAATTTTAAAAAGACATCACCAGCTTAAGCACTTCACCCGGCTCCTTCCTGGGGACGGGGGGGGGGAGAAGGGGTTGTCTTGAAGCTGGTGAAAGGCTCTGGATTCAAGGAACTGGAGCTGCTTTTCCTTTGGATGAAAGTCATTAACCTCCGGGGGAGAGAGAGAGAATCACAATGTCACGCATTAATTCTACCAGCTGAAAGGGAGAGACTGAGATAGCTTACTTGAGAGATGCTTCTCCAGGATGTTACATGTCACAAAAGTGAGCCAGAGATATTTTTCACAGGACACTATCTCTCTCTCTCTCTCTGGTAAAATGTTACATTTTCTAAACTTGTGATTCGAGTCAGCTGGTGAGAGAGGCTTGTGTAAAGTCATCACAACCATGTAGTAACCCAAAACCATCTGTGGTGACCTCTAGGTCACCACAAATGGGTAGGGAGAGGAATATGAGGTCACTACCGCCATCTGTGGTGACTAAGAATCCTCCCGTTGTGGCCCATAACCATCTGTGGTAACTCAGGGCCATCTGTGGTGACCCAAAACATTTTGTGGTGTCCATAGAACTATCTGTGGTGACCCAGAACAATTTGTGGTGGTCTAGAACCATCTGTGGTGGCCTGAAACACCAGCTGAGTGGGAATGTAGTGCGAGAGGCCACTACAACCATCTGTGGTGACTTAGAATCATGTGGGTAACCTAGAACGATCTGTGGTGACCTAGAGTACCAGCTGAGTGAAGGGGTTATGTGTAAGGTCAGCACAACCATCTGTGATGAGGTAGAGCACCAGCTGAGCGGAAGGGTCGTGTGTGTACCACAACATCAGACAATGTCTTCAATTACTCCAATATTGACAAGGTAAACTTAACCTTGTGACAAACTAACTCTTCTCTACCTCATTCTTCTCTTTCTGCCTCTCATCTTTCTCCCTCTCATCTTTCTCCCTCTCATCTTTCTCCCTCTCATCTTTCTCCCTCTCATCTTTCTCCCTCTCGTCTTTTTTCTTGTCATCTGTCTCCCTGTCATCATTCTCCCTGTCATCATTCTCCCTGTCATCATTCTCCCTGTCATCTTTCTCATTGTCATCTTTCTCCCTGTCATCTTTCTCATTGTCATCTTTCTCCCTCTCATCTATCTCCCTGTCATCTTTCTCCCTCTCATCTTTCGCCCTCTCATCTTCCGCCCTCTCATCTTTCTCCCTCTCATCTTTCTCCCTGTCATCTTTCTCATTGTCATTTTTCTCCCTCTCATCTATCTCCCTGTCATCTTTCTCCCTCTCATCTCTCTTCCTGTCATCTTTCTCCCTGTCATCTTTTTCCTTGTCATCTCTCTCCCTATCATCTCTCTCCCTGTCATCTTTCTCATTGTCATCTCTCTCCCTGTCATCTTTCTCCCTGTCATCTTTCTCCCTCTCATCTCTCTTCCTGTCATCTCTCTCCCTGTCACCTTTCTCCCTGTCATCTTTCTCCCTGTCACCTTTCTCCCTGTCATCTTTCTCCCTGTCATCTTTCTCATTGTCATCTCTCTCCCTGTCATCTTTCTCCCTGTCATCTTTCTCCCTGTCATCTTTCTCCCTGTCATCTCTCTCCCTGTCATCTTTCTCTCTGTCATTTTTCTCCCTGTCATCTCTCTCCCTGTCATCTCTCTCCCTGTCATCTTTCTCTCTGTCATTTTTCTCCCTGTCATCTTTCTCATTGTCATCTCTCTCCCTGTCATCTCTCTCTCTGTCATCTTTCTCTCTGTCATTTTTCTCCCTGTCATCTTTCTCATTGTCATCTCTCTCCCTGTCATCTCTCTCCCTGTCATCTTTCTCTCTGTCATTTTCTCCTGTCATCTTTCTCATTGTCATCTCTCTCCCTGTCATCTCTCTCCCTGTCATCTCTCTCCCTGTCATCTTTCTCTCTGTCATTTTTCTCCCTGTCATCTTTCTCATTGTCATCTCTCTCCCTGTCATCTCTCTCCCTGTCATGTTTCTCTCTGTCATTTTTCTCCCTGTCATCTTTCTCATTGTCATCTCTCTCCCTGTCATCTCTCTCCCTGTCATCTCTCTCCCTGTCATCTTTCTCCCTGTCATCTTTCTCCCTGTCATCTTTCTCCCTGTCATCTTTCTCCCTGTCATCTTTCTCCCTGTCATCTTTCTCCCTGTTATCTTTCTCCCTGTCATCTTTCTCCCTGTCATCTTTCTCCCTGTTATCTTTCTCCCTGTCATCTTTCTCCCTCCCTATGTCACTATCAGTGCCATTTTATTTACATTTTATTTATGCTTCGCTTACACAAATAACGCGCACATAGGAGGAGCTTACGACGACGTTTCGGTCCGACTTGCAACATTGACGAGTTGTACAAGAATGGTATAAAATACCGACAAGATGAAATTAAGACACATGTGCAACATCTGGGTATCTTTATAGTAGACGTTTCGCCCTCCAGTGGCTTTATCAATACAAAATTCTAGGACATTATATGAAGAGTAGAACTATATACAAAGGATGAGGTGGTCAGTCCCCCGGCCTCGGAGTTTAGCACCGTAGGTCTGGAGATTATTAAGGCTTGACCTTAAATAGGCGACAGCTTATAGGGATGTGTAACAGACGAGGGCATAGTCACTGGTAGGCGGGATTCCCCAGTGGAAGTAGGTCATACCCAAAGAGATGGGTTAGTTGTAGTAGTAGATGTCGTAGCCGTGAAGGAGGTTATGTGCAGGTCCTCAGAATCCAGATTCCATGGCTCCTCTCTTTCTTCTATGTGCGGGTTGTTTGTGTATTGTTCCAGTCACGGTAATGTGCCTTTTTTTGTTATTATTGGCAATATTATTTTTGAAAGGCGAGAGCTAAACCCGCATGGTTCGTACGATGCTGCGGATGGACAGCTATATTTCAGTACCGAATTTCAGGACGCGCCAAAACCCGTGAGTATGTCTTTCACCGTAAGGAATGATGAAGGCTCGGTCCTCCGTCCGTGTGTGTGTGTGTGTGTGACATTCAGCGCTAGGAGTAATGAAGGCTCGGTCCTCCGTCCTCGCAGAAATAGAAGAAACAACATCGGACAACACATGACGCCGGTCAAGCGAACACAGATGAGAAAACAAACATCTCTAACTGGTTTAGAATGAGTCTTGTTGGAGAGGCTGGTGGATACTTGCGCCTGGCTACCTTCATTAGTCACATTTTTACACTGCTGGACGATTTATTGTTCTGGACGGCTTCGTTCTTCATTTACGGAGGTTAAAATGCAAATTGATGACGATAATCGATGGAGTGCGTAGATGACGAATGAATTAGTGGAGACTGTACTGAGGAGTCAGGGAAACTGGCAGGAGATAAAAGGGTAGTGGCAATAAAGGGGTAGGGAAGAACCGGGGAGAGTGGCAGAATATAAGAAAGTGGCAACGGATGACACATGGGAAGTGGTGACAATATTGACTAGTAAGTAAGAGGTGATGGGATCTATGACATCCAGTCCCACAAGTGCTAAGATTACAACCACACACACACACACACACACATACATATATATATATATATATATATATATATATATATATATATATATATATATATATATATATATATATATATATAATCGATAATATTTGGCACAGTTTGATTGCCTCGTGGGCCCTTGTCGTTCCCTGGTTTTTAAACTGAGTAAGTCATAATGATGCTATTAATAATTTATGAAGACCAATTACTATTTAATACGAGGTGTATCCCCTGAAATGCACTTGTCGTGTCGTGATATTTCAAAGAGGATCATAATGGATGAGAGTAATTGGCAGTAATATTGCAATTGCAGCGGCGCTCCGCGCGTGCTCCTGCCACCTGGTAATATTTGGGATAGTTCCCCCTTGCTAAATTGTATATTGCTGAGAGTATAAATGCTGAAGGAATATTATTTAGGGAATGTAACTACCTTAATACACACACACGCACATATGGAGTCATGGAAAAGCTTATCAGGAGCACCTAGAGAGGTATGAGCTTATATACGATAACCAGCACGGTTTCATGGAGGAAAAATCTTGTCACAAACCTACTGGAGTTTTACGACAAGGTGACAGAAGGAAGACAGAAGAGGGAGGGGTGAGAAGACTACATTTTCTTGGACTGCAAGAAGGTTTTCGACACAGTTCCACACAAGAGATTAGTGCGAAAGCTAGAGGATCAAGCAAGGACAGGAATGGACCAGAGAATACCTGCCAGGAAGGAAACAACGAGTGATGGTACGCGATGAGGTGTCAGAGTGGGCGCCTGTGACGAGCGGAGTCCTACAAGGGTCAGTTCTAGAGCAGTTGTTGTTCCTGGTATATGTGAATGACATGACGGAAGGGATTGATTCAGAGGTGTCCCTGTTTGCAGACGATGTGAAGCTAATGCGGAGAATTCAAGTGAATGAGGATCAGGCAAGATTAAATGGAATCTGAACAGGATGTAAGTCTTGTCCAACAACTGGCTCCTGGAGTTTAACAACACCTAGTGCAAAGTAATGAAGATTGAGGAAAGTCAAAGAAGACCGCAGACAGGAAAAGGAAAAGGATCTTGGGGGTGAGTGTAATACCGAGCACATCTCCTGAGGCGCACATTAATCAAATAACTACTGCAGCATATAGGCGCCTAGCAAACCTAAGAATAGCGTTTCGAAACCTGAGAAAGGAACCATTCACGACACTGTACACCGTGTAAGTGAGGCCCATATTGGAGTATGCAGCATCAATATGGAGTCCACACTTGGTCAAGCACGTCAAGAAATTAGAGGTTTGCACAAGACTAGTCTCCTGCTGCCAGAAATAGGTGAGTACAAATAGGTAAGTACACCCACCCACACAAACACACACATACACTCACACACACACACACACACACATACACACACACACACACACACACACACACACACATTAAATATCGTAGAGGCGAAGAGGCGGGGCCAGGAGCTGAGTCTCGACCACTGCAACCACAATTAGGTGAGTACACACACACACAGAACTAAGCTGTCCGCTCTAGAAAATTATTTAAATTTAATTACAAGAAGATAAAGGCGATGTAGAATACCTTGTGAACAATACATTTGTCTAAATGATTTTCACAGTTGCACAAAAACTATGGAAAAAACAACAAACACGGGGCAAAAAAAACTGCAAATAAAAAGAATTTGCTGACAAAAGAAGATTGGCTACAGATCAAGAAAGTGTATTCATCAGGTCTATTAATCTGCTACGACAGAGTTAAAGGAATACACAGAGACAGAGATGGGCAGAATGCGTTTAGCTAGAGTTCAGAACTGCTTTTAGCAGACTTTCACCATGAAAGATTAAGTTAGAAACTACAATATAGTTTCTCTTTTATATATATATATATATATATATATATATATATATATATATATATATATATATAACCTACTCTCTTTCGGCATATTGCGTAACCATGTATTTTAACTATTCTCTCTAAGAGCCACGAGAAAGAAAACATCATTAGAAGAAGTCAAATTTCGGGGAATTTTCTTTACTTCAAAGATATTTAATGCAGTGTGTAAGAGGAGGATCTTCCTACAAAGAAATCTTGCCCAATATACCATTAATTTTTCCCATCGGGTAAGTATATACGAGGGGAAAAAAATATAGAGAATCCTTAACTATCTGATTACTTAAAACTGCTCGCTGTAGGGTGGTCATGCAGTAATTAACTGCGTAGTATTATGTTATTCAGTATTGCGTTACCCGCGTATGATACGTGAATAATACCACTGCCTGTGGGATAGCATGCTTGTGTATGATATCGTGTCTATAACGAGGTAAACACCAGGATGCGCAATAGTCGTGTGTATTGATATGGTACCAGCGGCATTAGGTCCTGAGCAGGGTACTACGATAGTCAGTGGGGAAGCGCTAAGTCCGTAGGGGGCCATGTAGTGCCTGGGAAATGGGAGGTGAGAGGCTTGGTCAGCCAGCATGGCTCCACCATGGCTGATCAGTCCACATGAGAGTTAGCCATAGTGGCTGAACGAGCCAATATGGTTGATCCAGCCAATATGACTGAGCCAGTCAACATGGCTGACCCAGCCAGCATGACTGATCCAGCCAACATGGCTGAGCCAGTCAACATTGCTGATCCAGCCAACATGGCTGATCCAGCCAGCATGACTGATCCAGCCAACATGGCTGAGCCAATCAACATAACTGAGCCAGCCAACATGGCTGATCCAGCCAACATGTGCTGATCCAGCCAACATGGCTGAGCCAATCATCATGGCTGAGCCAGCCAACATGCTGATCCAGCCAACATGGCTGATCCAGCCAACATGGCTGAGCCAATCAACATGGCTGAGCCAGCCAACATGGCTGATCCAGCCAGCATGACTGATCCAGCCAACATGGCTGAGCCAGTCAACAAAACGTTATCATCAAGAACAGACACCATTAGGGTTCGGAATGTAAGTGTCGCTGTTGCTATTATTAGTATTGTTATTACTAGTAAAATTTGCATACTGCCATTTACATTTAAATGTGTGTCATTTATTGTAGTAAATCCTCTGGAAATATCTACATCTGTATGCACCAATATGTGTGTGTGTGTGTGTGTGTGTGTGTGTGTGTGTCTGTGTGTGTGTCTGTGTGTGTCTGTGTGTGTGTGTGTCTGTGTGTGTATGTGTGTGTGTGTGTGTGTGTGTGTACTCACCTAATTGTACTCACCTAATTGTGGTTGCAGGGGTCGAGACTCAGCTCCTGGCCCCGCCTCTTCGCTGTCTGCTACTGGGTCTCTGCTCTCCCTGCTCCATGAGCTTTATCATACCTTGTCTTAAAACTATGTATGGTTCCTGCCTCCACTATATCTTTCTCTAGTCCATTCCACTTCCTGACTACTCTGTGGCTGAAGAAATGTTTCCTGACATCCCTTTGACTCATCTGAGTCTTCAGCTTCCAGTTGTGTCCCCTTGTTTCTGTGTTCCTCTCTGAAACAACCTGTCACCATCTACCTTGTCAATTCCCCGCAGTATTTTGTATGTCGTTATCATGTCTCCTCTGACCCTTCTTTCCTCCAGTGTTGTTAGTCCTATTTCCTCAACCTTTCTTCATAAGACAGACCCTGAGTTGTGAACTAACCTTGTCGCAAACCTTTGCACTTTCTCTAGTTTCCTTACGTGCTTGACCAGGTGTGGGTTCCAGACTGGTGCTGCATATTCTAGTATGGGCCTGACGTACACGGTATACAGTGTCTTGAACGATTCCTTGTTAAGGTAACGGAACGCTAATCTAAGGTTTGCCAGACGCCCATATGCTGCCGCAGTTATCTGGTTGATGTGTGCCTCCGGAGACGTGCTAGGCGTTATACTCACTCCAAGGTCTTTCTCCTTTGCCGAGGTTTGTAGCCTTTGTCCGCCTAGCTTGTACTCTGTCAGCGGTCTTCTTTGCCCTTCTCCGATCCTCATGACTTTGCATTTGGAGGGATTGAATTCGAGAAGCCAACTGCTAGACCAGGTGTCGAGCTTGTCCAGGTCTGTTTGCAGCCCTGCCTGGTCCTCTTCCGATGTGATTCTCCTCATTATTTTCACATCATCCGCGAATAGAGACACTTCTGAGTCTATCCCATCCGTCATGTCATTTACATATACCAGGAATAACACTGGTCCTAGGACTGACCCCTGCGGTACACCACTCGTCACAGGCGCCCACTGTGATACCTCACCACGCACCATGACCCGTTGTTGCCTCCCTTTGAGGTATTCCCTGATCCATTCCAGTGCCCTTCCTGTTATACCTGCTTGTTCTTCCAACTTCTTTACTAATCTCATGTGAGGAACTGTGTCGAAGGCCTTCCTGCAGTCCAGGAAAATGCAATCAACCCACCCTTCTCTCTCCTGCCTTACCTCTGTTACTTTATCATAGAACTCTAGGAGGTTTGTTACACAGGATTTGCCTTCCCGGAATCCATGCTGTCTGGTGTTTATTATCCTGTTCCGCTCAAGGTGTTCCACCATTCTTTTCCTGATGATTTTCTCCAGGACTTTGCACACTATACATGTAAGTGACACCGGTCTTAGTTTAGTGCCTCTTTTCTGTCTTCTTTTTAAAAATGGGGACTACGTTGGCCTTCTTCCATACCTCAGGTAGCTGCCCAGTTTCAAGAGATGTGTTGAATATTGTGGTAAGTGGCACACTCAGTACCTCAGCTCCTTCCCGAAGAACCCACGGGGAGATATTGTCCGGACCCATCGCCTTTGAGGTATCGAGGTCACTGAGTAACTGCTTCACTTCCTCCTCAGTTGTGTGTATGCCCTCTAGCACTTGGTACATCCCTTGTTGGTGACGAACCATGTCCTGTCTACCCAGCTGCCTTCCTTCCTCCATTGTGAATACTTCCTTAAACCTCAAGTTGAGCTCCTCACATACCTCTTGATCATTACTTGTGAGTTCCCCATCTTCTCTCCTCAGCCTTATCACCTGGTCCTTGACTGTTGTCTTCCTTCTGATGTGACTGAACATCAGTTTCGGGTCGGACTTAACTTTCGATGCTATGTCGTTTTCGTACTGTTTCTGGGCCTCCTCCGTACTTGTGCATACTCGTTTCTAGCTCTTCTACTAATCTCTTTGTTTACTTGGGTTCTTTGCCTTCTGTACCGTTTCCATTCTCTGATACTCTGATTCTTTGCCTCCCTGCACCTTTGGGTAAACCAGGGCTCTTTCTGGCCTTCCCATTTAAACATTTGCCTCTGGGTATAAACCGTTCCTCTGCCTCCTTGCACTTTGCCCCTACGTATTCCATCATTTCATTTATTGTCAGTCCTTCCATTTCCTTTCCCACTGGATGTCCTGCAGGAAATTCCTCAAGCCCGTGTAGTTTCCTCTTTAAAGTCTGGTTTGTCTCTATCGGTACTGTTTCCCTCTCCACCTGTAGCTCTACAATGTACTCAAAGCTAAGCACCATATGGTCACTGGCTCCCAGGGGGCTCTCGTGCGTTATGTCTTCAATATCTGAGCTGTTCAGGGTGAATACAAGGTCCAGTCTTGCTGGTTCATCTTCTCCCTCTCTCTGGTCGTGTCCCTGACATGTTGGTGCATCAGGTTTTCCAGTACCACGTCCATCATCTTGGCTCTCCAAGTTTCTGGACCCCCACGTGGTTCATGGTTCTCCCAGTCGATCTCCCTGTGGTTGAAATCTCCCATGACCAGTAGCTTCGCTCTGCTCATGTGTGCTTTTCTTGCCACCTCCGCCAGGGTGTCCACCATCGCTCTGTTGTTCTCATCGTATTCTTCTCCTGGCCTCCTGCAGTTCTGTGGTGGGTTATACATCACTGCAATGATTATCTTATGCTCCCCAGACTGGATGGTACCTACTATGAAATCCCGTTCTCTACCCCCCTCCACTCCTACCATTTCCTCGAATCTCCAACGGTGCCTTACAAGCAGTACGACTCCTCCACCCCCCCTGCTCCTCCTATCTTTCCTCAGGATCTGATATCCCTGTGGGAAGATTGCATCTGTTACTGTCTCATTTAGTTTAGTTTCTGTGACCGCTATGATGTCTGGAGATGCCTCATCTATTCTTTCATTCCACTCTTCATACTTATTCGTAATTCCATCCGCATTTGTGTACCAAACCTTCAACCTTGTTTCCAATACTGTGGCCCTGGGGAGATCTTGGTGGGATGGGGGTGTGGGCAGGGTGCCCGCAGGGGGTTGGAGCATGGGTGGGGGTGATTGTATGGTTGGGGTATGGGCAGGTGGGGTGCAGCTTGAGGTGGGGGTGTGGGGTAACTGTGACGGTGGGTTTTCATTTGCTAGGGTGGGGACAGGGGGCCTGATAAGTGGGTGTGGTGCTAGAGTGTATGGGTTTCGTGGGTTGTTTGTGATATGAGGCCCGCTGAGGGTATTTCCAGTGTGTGTGTTTGTCCTGCTTGGGCTTGGTATCCTCCGTATCTCGCTGTCTCCCCTCCCCCCTCTCTCCTCCTTCTTATCCTCTCCCTCCGGGCCTCCCTTTCTTCCTGTGTTCTGTCTCGATCTAGATATACATTCCGGTACCCCTGGTTCGTCCTCAGCCGAGCTTTCTCTTGCAGGATCATGGTGCGTGCTGATTCTGCGTTGAATATTACCTTGAGGGGTCGATTTCTTCCCTTTGTGTACCACCCGATTCTCCAAAAATTTGTCACTTGGGATGAGTCTCCCCCTATTGCTAGCATGATACCATCGATCTGTTCTGTCTCCTCCTGTTTCCTTCTGTCGTGGGTGTCTCCTTCGACTTCCTTCAGGCCATAGATGAAAATCGACTTCTCCCTTTCCTCCTCCCACTGTGTCTCCCATTGCCTTGTCAAAGGTGCATTATCCTCTCCCTGTGCTGTCATGAATGTATTCCCCGTGTTCCTTTGTGTGTCCGGTCTGCTCTTACGTCCCTGTCCGCTGCAGTGTGTTGTTGGGGTCTCCATGTTTAGCGTGTCTGCTGTTTTGTCTACCCTCTCATATGTTGTTTCTGTGCTCCCATTCGTTGTTCCTGTGGTGCTCTTTCGTGACCCTGGCTGCTTCTTCTATATCCCTCTCGTGTGTTGTTATCCTGCTCGTCTTGCTTCGGGCCCCATGTGTGCCTGCCAGTGCCTGTGCGTATTCGAGTTCTCCTCCTTTCTCCTCATTCCCTTTGGCTGTGCCTGGTGCACAAGCCCCAAGCGTTGTTTCCTGCCAGGTACTGTTGTCTCTATTCTGTGCCAGTCCCTGCAGCTTCTCTTCTAGGGTCTGGATCCTGGCTTCAGCTTTTTTGGCTTGCATTACCCATTTTCTACTTCCTCAGCTATCCTCTTCTCCATTCCCTCGCTGATCACCAATAGCTTCCTCTCCCTTTCCCTTTTTCCCTTTCATCGAGCTCCTCGGTGATCACCAATATCTTCCTCTCCCATTCCTTCTCCTTCTAGAAATTTCTCCTCCCACTGTTGCCTTCCCTGATCGGCCATCTCTTCCTTGTAGACACCCTCTGAGCCACCCATCTTCCCACTGAGGCCCTTGTGGTTGTATTGAGGTGTCAGGAGAAAGGAGTAAGAGGGGTAAGGAAGGGGTTGAGGGAGAAACGGAGAAAGGATAGGGATGGGGGTGGGGGAGAGAGCTAGCTTAGAGGAAATGTAGAAGAGGGTGGATAGAGGGAGAAGAAAGAGAGCAAGAGGGAAAGGGAGAGAGAGGGAGGTAGAGAGGTAGGAAGAGAGATAGGTAGAGGGAGAGAGAGGGAGGTAGAGAGATGGAGGAAGATAGGATAGAGGGAGAGGGAGGAAGAGGGGGTGGGAGAAAGAGAGGGAGGGAGAGGGGAGGGAGGGATATGGAGGGGGAGATGGGGGAAGAGGGAGGTATAGAGAGGGGTTTGTGTGTGAGGGAGAAGGGAGGGAGATAGGGGAGAGGGGGTATAGAGAGGGAGAGGGGGTGTGCGTTTGAGGGAGAAGGGAGGAGAGAGTGGGGGATATAGGTTTTCAGGAAGTTTGGACTACTCTCCTAAATATTAAGCTAGAATATTGCTAGTACTAGAGAGGACAGCTAGAATATTGCTAAAACTAGAGAGGTAGGGAGAGGGAGAGGGGTAGGGAGAGGTAGGGAGAGGGAGGGAGGGATCGGGAGGGGGAGAGGGGGTATAGAGGTATAGATGTATAGAGAGTGGTAGCGGGAGGTTTAGAGGGGTGGGGTATAGAGAGGGGGAGGGTGTGTGTGTGAGAGGGAGAAGGGGAGGTATAGAGAGGGAGGGAGAGAGCGGTGGGGGGGTAGAGCGGGGGGGGAGATAGGTTTCAGAAGTTTGGGCTACTCTCCTAATAATAATCTAGGATTTTGCTAGTACTAGTTGGCTACTCTCCTAATATTAATCTAGGATTTTGCTAGTACTAGTTCTATAACTGGATAGTGATACCAAAGGGTATAGAGGGTATAGAGAGAGTGTGTGCGTGTGTGTGAGCGTATGTGTGTGTGTGTGTGTGTGTGTGTGCGTGAGCGTGGGAGGATTACAGGGTTTGTAGGGAAATGGGTAGTGGTCTACTGGTCAATGCTAGGCCTAACTGAGTGTATGTGTGTACGTGTGTGTGTGCGCGCCTGTCCTCACTGTGTGTGCGTGTGATTGTTTACCTCTGGCTCACCGCGCCTGCACTCCGCCCACGTATTTGAATTTTCTTCCTACCTTACTTAGCTACAAAAACTAAAAATACTACTACTTCCTATATAACTGATAAAAATATAATTGCTAATACAAGAACAGCTGTATGGTCTACTACACCCTGAGTATTTCAAGCGTGTACGTGTGTGTGCGTCTTGGCACCTCTTCCACAGTGTTTATCTATTGTAAATCTAATTCTGTAATCTTACTAAGCCCTGCTACTAATAGTTGCTACTTATAAACTGGTAATAATATTGTTGCTCCTACACGAACAATTGTATGGTACTATGTCTATATCCTGACTACTTCAAGTGTATGTGTGTGTGGCGTGCGTACACGTGTGTACATTTGGTTGGTAGCCCTGCGCCCTGACTTGTCTGACTATGAACTATACTATGAATTCAGCTGCTACGAGCAGGGGTTTGTCCCACAGCTTCAGCAACTCAGGGCCAGAAACCTGCAAACCTGCAAACCACAACTAGGATTTTGTACATTACATTCGATGTCTGCTGTGGGTATTCTCCTGGCGTGGCGCCCTGCTGGGTACTGCTGGGTACTACCTCTTCGTTTCTTTTCTATTGGGCTCACTTTATGCAATCACCGTATTGTTCACTGCTTGTCTTGCACTTATCTTCCTTTCTTGGGTGCCTCCAGTAGATATGCTCCCCACTGCATTATAGTTCACTACGATAAATTCTCGACTTCCTGCTGTGTGGCAACCACTGTTAGGCCTATCAACGCCTCCCCTCACTGGCACTTCCACTATTTACTGTGTTTTCTTCCTCTGGGATCACTCGTATTTCCCTGCTTTTTGGTTTTAAATGAGTATGACACTTTAGCCTATGCCCACGCCTGTTTGTTGCACTCGGATTACCCCTAGGACCACCCAATACCACCCAATTTAGCGGAGCTCAAAACGCGTGACTGCTGTGCCTGACTGCGTGTGTGTGTGTGTGTGTGTGTGTGTGTGTGTGTCTGTGTGTCTGTGTGTGTATGTGTGTGTGTGTGTGTGTGTGTGTGTGTGTGTGTGTGTGTGTGCGCGCGCCAGTGTGAATGTACCAATGTGTATCTATTCACCTATTTGTATTATAATACCTGGCCTTGAAGCTATGTATCAAGTCTGCCTCTACCACTTCGCTCTCAACGTCATTTCACTTCCTGATTACTCTGAGACTGAAGAAATATTTCCTAATATCCCTGTGACTCGTCTGTATTTTTGACTTCCTGCTGTGCCCTAGTGTGCCTCTTTCCTGCCTCACAAATAGCCTGTTTCTGTCCATACTATCAGTTCCTCTCAGTATTTCGCACGTCGTTGTCAAGACTTCCCTTGTTCTTCTCTCTTCTTATGTCCTCATAGCTTATACCCCTTAACTCTGGAACTAATTTTGTTGCTAACCTTTGTTCTTTCGCGTTTTTTGACGTGCTTAATCGGGTGTGGGTTCTGTACTGGTGCTTATACTCCACTGGGACTGGCATCTTATAGTGTATCGTAAATGACTATTAGTAGACATTACTGAAAGGTAATTTTAGATTTGCCAGATGCGTATCAGTTGTATATGTTACTCACTTAATATGCCTCAGACGATAGGCTTCAAATTTTGCTTTCATTGTTATGTCATCCTTATATTATCACTCAATCTCCCTTCTTACTCCTGCGTGTTAGTTTCTGGCTCTTATCCGCTTCCCCGCTTCTTTTCTTGCATTATTTTTCCATGCTTTTGCACTTTTAGCTTTTTGCTTGTGTGTCTCTAGGTGAACCATGAGTTTACTCTGTCTCACTATTACTTCTTCTACTCCTGGGTATGAGTTCCTTTTCTGCCTCCCAGCACTTTCCACCGGCAATCTCGGTACAATTCGTTGTTTCTTTCATGTTACCTTTTCCACTGCAGTGTGTTCAGGAATAGCCTCATATCTGTGTAGTCTCCTCTTTTGAAGTTTGGTTTCTCTGTTTTTTCCCATGTTGTGTTTCTCTCCATGTTTAATCTCACAAGGTATTTGATTTCAGGATTGTGTGGTCGCTAGCGCCTAGTGGCTTTTCATATTTTATTTCACCTATGTCTGATGCGTTTAGGGTGAATACTAGGTCCAGCTTTGTTGGTTTATCCCCTTCTCTTTCTCTAGGTGCATCCCTGACATTTTGACACCAAGTTTTCCATCACCACCGCCACTAGCCTTCCATAATTCCGATCCTCCGTAAGGCTCCAAATTCTCCCAGTCTAATTCCTTGTGGTTGAGGTCTCTCATGACCATTAGCTTTGTATTGCTCAGGTAGGCTCTTCTAGCCTCTTCCGCTAGTGTTTACCATCTCTGTATTGTTATCGTTTCTGCCCTGGTCTGCTGCTGTTTAATGGTGGGTTCCACATCTCTGTTATTCACTCATTACATTTGTCTTTCGTGTTTGTTGTTCCATCTGCTATTTGTGTACTACATATAAATATATATATATATATATATATATATATATATATATATATATATATATATATATATATATATATATATATAAAAAATTTTTTTATTAATATGCTTTCTCTTACTATGTTCCAGTTTTTTGGTGTCCTGGTTTCACGGTTCTTGTTTATGATTTACGGGATAGGAGGAGATGTAGAGGGAGATAACAGTGGAGTAAAGGGAAGAGGTCAGGACTGTGATAGTTGATGAAGGGAAACAAAGGGTTGGTTATGGTTGGGTCGGTTTTGAGTTTCTTAAGAGTACAAATGGGCTGTTGGGACTTGGAAGCACTAATGTGTGTGTGTGTGTGTGTGTTCACAGCAGTGTGTACGGCACACAGGAACTCCAGCACTTAGGCTTCCGACACCATCTCCACACAACATCCTCATCCCACGTCATCCGAACACCAGAGATATCGGGACACCAGCATCATCCATCGAGATGGAAGCCACCGAAGCAGTACACAAAAACATCAACAAGACACTCATTTGGATGATATTGGCGACTAGTATAATACTATAGTAGAAGTCACTTCTGGCAGAAAAGAAAAAACCTTCAGTATTGATGACGTTTCGCTCTTTCCCGAGCGAAATGTTAGTCTTTTCTTCCCTTCCGACCACGCATTTCTTAACTCCCAGAGACCTCTGGTGGAGAAGACGTCCAATAACACAGAGGCGCATAAGTATCTCTTGAGCAAACACTTGTGGCAGGACCGTCCTTCCCAGGAGACTCATATCTCCTAGGCTCCTTGAGCTACCACTGCTATGAGTTTCGTGTCTCCTAGGCTCCTTGAGCTACTAATGTTATGAGCTTCGTGTCTCCTAGGCTCTAAGAAGCTTCTATAGCCAGAGGGGAGCGTCAGTCCCTCAGTCTGGGAGCAATATTACGAAACGTTGATCTTATTCCTGAAGATGCATCCTGAAGTAGCATCCTCTGGATGCTACTTCTGGATGCCCTGTTTTGAAATTGTCGGTGAGGTGTCTAGGGAGAAAAGAGAGAGAGAGAATAGACAGAAGATGGAGGGAGGGGGGTGAGTGAGATAATAGAGGAAGAGGAAGATTGATTGGGTGCGACCGGAAGGGGGCGAGGGAAAGGTGGGAAAGATGGGTGATGGGTCATGTTGCCTGGAAGGGACTAGAAGATGGTTAAATGGGTTGAAATAGATGGGTTGGCAGTATGAAACACATACTGTGGGAGGGATGAGGTGGATGAGAAACCGAGTAGAAGAAAATGGGATGAAAGAATGATGACTGGAATGAGAAGAAGCAAGAATAGATGACTGTAATAAAGAGAAGCAAGAATAGATGACTGGAGTGAGAGAGAGAAACGGGTAAAGAAGGATGTATCTTGTACCAAGAGATGGAAAAACTACCATATTGAGTGTAATCAGTATATATCAAAATCTATTTAGTGGAGATGAGATAGAAGGGTGATAGATCGTGCGGGGAAAGGATGGAAGGGTGCATAGTTTGTTGGGTCGGGGATGGAAAGAGCATGTTTTGGTATGGATAGCTTAATGGTTAGTAGGAGAGGAACTGGATGGCTGGGTTGGGAGTTCTCTCTTCTGTTTTTTTCTCTTCCTCTCTCTTTCTCTCTCTCTCTCTCTCTCTCTCCCTTTCTCTCTCTCTCTCTCTCTCTCTCTCTGGTTGCAAGACACTGCCATATTTACAGTCGCTTCACCACTACACAACTTATTCAAAGGCTTAATATCCAAGTAATTTTAGAAAGCCGGATATCACTGGAACATTCATGGCAGGTCAAAACATCACGGATGAGACACACGAAACAGAGTAAGACTCCATTATGATTTCCTTTCGCTGAGAGAGAGAGCAATGCACACAACCAAGAACGTTTCGCTAATAACTTTCCTCAAAATCTGCAGCTCTTGCCTGTTTATCTCTCAACAGAATCCATCTGTTGAGAGAGAACTCTCATGACCACAGCCGCCGTCACTGATCCCACGCACTTCTACAGGGCATCTGTTGCCTTTCTCAAAACATCTTTTTCAGGAGAACAAAAAGTCACAGTACCGTTTACCCACCTGGAGTCTACCTGAAGGGAGTTCCGGGGGTCAACGCCCCCGTGGCCCAATCCTTGACTAGGCTGCGATTTGGTCTATTAGCTAGTCACACACCAACTCAAATTCTTCCCGATTGGGAAATGCAGACTTAATA